>VZQC01011307.1:360959-557827 GCA_009823505.1 Rhizomys pruinosus | reverse complement strand
GCTGGCCCTGGTTTCAATCTATAGCCAAGGCTAGCTTTGAAGTTTTGATCCTCCTTCTTCAGACTCTAAAGTAGCTGAGATTACAGGTGTATGCCATTATGGCTTACCATGTAGACCAGGATGGCCTAGAACTCACAACCCTCCTTCCTCAGTCTCCCAAATGCTGGGATTATAGGTATGAGACACCATGCTTAGCAATAATTAGATTAAAAAAATTTTTTTTTGGTATTTTTGAGACAGGGTCTCCCTTTTAGTACCAGCTGGCCTGGAACTGGCTCTGTAGACCAGGCTGGCCTTGAACTCACAGAGATTCGCCTGCCTCTGCCTAGCAATAATTAGATTTTTGAAGTCAACTTAAAAGGGGAAAAAGCTTATTCGTTTCACAAAGTTTCACAGCTTTGGAGCTTTCAGCTCAAGGTCAGTTGGCCTGCTGCTCTTTGGCCCGTGGTGGGGCAGCTCGTCACAGTCGAAGTGCGGGGCAGCTCATCACAGTCAAAGCGCGTGGCAGAGGCAGTCTGCACCCTCGTGGCAGCTGGGAGGCAAAGTAAGAAACAGGAAGGGGCTGGTGTCCCAACATCCTCTTCAAAGGCACACCCTATTGGCCTAACTTCCTCTACCAGGCCTGGCCTCTTACAGGCTCCACGAATCCTCAACAACCCAGGGGCTGTGGACCAGTCCTTTAACACATGGACCTCTGGGATACATTTCATCTCTTAAACTACAGCAGGAGGAAAATATAACATAATAGTAATGACACAGGACAGGATATAGTGTGATCCACAGCCGCTCCATGAGCCTCCTACCCCTGCCCCATGCCCGGCCACTCTGCCCCTTCCTCTCTTCTTCCACCTGCCTCATGTTCTCAGCCCCAGGGCTGTGAACTTACCAGTCCTTCTGTGCGTAGCTGCATCTCCCCCTCCTTCAAAACTCTAGTTGACTCTCACAGTGTCAGCCAGACCATCCCTGGCCGTGCCACATCAAAAGCATACCTGCTCTGCGCCCCACGCTCTGCCTCCCCACACTCCCACTTCCCTTATGCTGCCTTGTTTTATTTTTATTTAATTTTTTTTTGGTCTTTTTGAGACAGGGTCTCCCTTTAGTCCTAGCTGGCCTGGTGCTCACTATGTAGACCAGGCTGGCCTTGAACTAACAGAGATCCGCCTGCCTCTGCCTCCCAAGTGCTGAGATTAAAGGCGTGAGACACCAAGCCGGGCATGCTGCCTAATTTTATCTAAAGTAGTTAATGATGTTTGTCACCTGACATATTTGTTACCTATCTCCCTGAGGAGTACTGCCCCTGGAGGATTGGGAACTTGTGTGAATTAGTTCATTGTTACATCCTCAACATATGACAGGCCATTAATTAATATCCCTGAGATAAGTGAGTTAGACATATAATTATAATTAACAATATCATGTGATATTGGTACAGAAATCTTATGCAAAGCCACATATAACAGTACTGTATCTACTTATAATCCTAGCACTTGGGAGGTTGAGGCAGGCAGGAGGATTGTTCAAGGCAAGCCTGGGCTACAAAGTGAGACTGTTTCAAAATCAAACCAAAACAAAACACCCTTAGGTGACAGAGACAAGAAGTCAAAAGGGTGATGAGGAGGCAGCCAGAGTAAATGTGGCTGTCCTTGGGTGGGTAGATGGTTAGCACTAATTTTTTCATTAATACTCTTCCGTAGTTTTGAAACATTTTGCAGTTATGTTAATAATAGGGGAGAAGTCAGTGTGTTGCTATTATTTTTAAATTTATTTATTTATTTATTTATTTATAGACAGGGTCTCCTTGTAGTCCAGCTGGCCTGGAACTCTCAATGCAGACCAGGCTGGCCTTGAACTCACAGAGATCTGCCTGCCTCTTCGTCCTGAGTGCTGGGATTAAAGGCATGCCCCACCACGCCCGACCAATTCTGTTATTTATAAAAACCACTCCATACCTGTGCTGGCCAGCTGTTTCGAGTTGTACAACGCTTGTGCTGTTTGTGAAAGCCTTGTTGTTCCCATTTTACAGAGGGGACTCGTCCACAGGCAATGTGCTTCCTTCCTCTGCCTGGCGGGCTTCAGCAAGTGCTCCAGGTTGGGGGGCTTCCTTTGGGTGCTGTTCAGTTTCCAAAAGTGGCTTCTTACTGTGTATTTAGTGTTCATAGCTTGGTTGTCTGCTTGGGTTGCCAAAGTTTGCTCATCCCTTCAGCTCAGCCTTTTCCCATAGTTCTTTCCTGGGACTTTGGTGACAGGGGTCTGGAAGGATGAGAGAGCATTTCGTACAGCCCCTCAGGCCTCTAAGACAGAAGGGTAGGGCTTCTTGAGGGAAATGAGATGGAACAACTGGCCTTAATCCCCTTCAGTGAGTTCATGGCAGGGGCTTCACGTCTTGCATAGGGCAGAAGGCATACATATTTCTCTTTTTTTTTTTTTATTTTTATTTATTTATTTATTTATTTATTTATTTATTTATTTGAAGGTACTGTCTGCATGTAGGTTTGTGTACATGTGTCATGCAATGCTGCGGAGGTCAGAAGAGGGTGTTGGATTCCCCTGGAACTGGAATTCTCCTGGAACTGGAGTTACAGATTGTTCTCAGCCACCATGTGGGTGCTGGGGATCGAACCTGGGTCCTCTGCAAGAGCAGTCGGTGCTCTTAACTGCTAGGCCATCTCTCTAGCCTCCTCACTTCCAATTTCTGACCTAGGATGGCGCTTGCCTGCCAGGGACCAGGCCTTTCTGCACATCTCCTAGAGCAAGCTGGCTGCTCAGTTCACAAGTTGTCCTTTGAGTTCTGTTAAATTTATTTTGTCTAAAGCTTTATAGGTCTGATATCAAAAATGACATCCCAGGAAGCCCAGGATCACGTAGGGAGCAAGTGAAAATTTCCTTCCAGAACACAGCACACTAGTCTTTCCTAACACCTGAGTCATGGGTTAGTCATTCCTTGGTATCAAGATCCACAAACTTGTACTTTAAGTTCTGAGTTTATTTGGGCAGTGTTTGGATGGGAAAAGGTCCAGGATTGGATTATATCCAATAATTATCTAGCCTCGATCAGTTAGAGGCCTTAGATGTTCAACAACTCAAGAGAGAAACTGGCTTGGGCTCAGACTGTAGGTAATGGTTGAGAAGACAGAACAGCGGGTTTATCTGAATCCATGATGTTGGGAGAACTCTGTCTACTTCTTGAACATCCCTTCTGTTTTGGTCAAAATCTTAACTTTTAAACAAGAGAGAACATTTTTCAGAAAGGTAGAGCAGTCAGTGTGTTTCCAATGCTACTGCAACCCAGAGAAAAGCATACTAATTGTCAGTTTCACAAAACAATAAACTCCAAGAAAGAAAACTGGCTGCCAGTAGACCCGGAAGGCTGGAATCCAGGAAATCTTTGTGAAGTTCCTGGGTTGATGCATTTACACTTGACAATCCATGTGACCTTTATCTGTTATGTGTCAACTGAGAACTGTCTTAATTAATTATAATTATACTGAAAATACTGACACTACAACTTTGCAAATTATAATCATCATCATACAATTTCATGAGAATGGGAGTTATGACTTAATTTAGGCTTGTGCTCATATAACCTTTGCAACATTTCAAAGGTGGTAATAAAATAAACTGAGAATCTAGGAACTTGATTCTCTTCAGTGACAGTAAGCGACACCCCCAGCACCAATGAAATCCATGTCACCATGTCATAAGTTAATAGTCATGGGGGCTGCAGAGATGGCTCTGTGGTTAAGAGCACTGTCAAAAAAAAAAAAAAAAAAAAAAAAAAAAAAAAGCACCGTCTGCTCTTTCAGCAGAGGACCCCAGGTCTGGTTCCTAGCACCCACATGGTGGCTAACAATGTCCATAACTCCAGTTCCAGAGAATCTTCTGCCTTCTTTTGATCTCCATGGCCATTGCACAACAAGGGTACACTTACATACATGCAGGGAATATACTCATACACATAAAATAAACTATTGGAATTATTTACTTTTTAAAAGAGAATAACATACAATGCACAAAGCTAATTAAAATCAGGAAATTATATTTAATATTAGAAAAGGCCAAAAGGATAAACTAACATTTTGTGAACTGACATATTATATCCTGAATTTAGACAGGTATTTACTCCTAAGACTTGGATGGGCTACAGTGTGACTTTGCTCTCCGAGCCCAAGACAGCACCTGCTCTACCTTCCTCAGTGACTCAGAAGTCCACTGTCATGTACTCATTCATAATGGCTGTGAGATGAGCTAATGGCCTGTTCCCTCAGACATCTCATGCTTCCTCTCCTTTGCAACATTCTTCATGAATGGATGCCCTCCTGCTACAGCTGTCCTAACATGATGATCTGGAGGTGCACCTGTTCTGGTACGCGGGACCTGGCCTTGCTTCGTTGCCCAGGAAAGGCAGCATAGGAGTCTTGTACTCATTTCTGGAGATCTAGGGATGCAGTACAGAGCTGATCTTGTGTTGATGTCACTGTGAAAACCTGATTTCTATTTTGAGTCTGGTGTCAGCTTCTGTTGGCTTCATGGTCTGGCTGTGTGGTGCTCTCTATAAATGGGTGTTTACAGAGATCTTGTCTCCACTGTGAAAACAGAGAATCTAGATTGTGAGATTCTACAATTTCTCTGCTTTTCTACTTCAAGTTCGAAACAAATAAAAATTTCATGCTATAAGAATATATCTGGGCTGTTCTTCACTTCTGTGATTATGACTAATCTGTAACAGTGTTTTGGAATCAAGGCTATAAACTTTCATGACTGTTTGTACGTATGAATGTCCCTGTGCTACGCCAATGTGAACACTTAAAACTGCATGCTGCCTTGCTGTCTATTTTAAATAAACTTTCTCCCACCGAAGCAAGGCTGTATCTTGTGCTTTGTTTAAGTTCCTGTGCGGGAACATCAGGTTGGCTTTCTCATTTCTGTTGCTGTGAGAGAAAACCACCATGACCCAGGGAACTTATAAAAGGAAGAGTTTATTTGAGGTTATGATTGACAGTTCCAGGGAATTAAAAGTCCAATGTGGCAGGGAGGCATGGTGGCCAGGGCTGGAGCAGAAAGCAGAGGCTCATATATCTCCAATGAGCACGGGAAGTCAAGAGAGAGCCTCTGGAGACTAGCAAGGCTTGTTAAACTCTCTAAGCCCACCCACTAGTGATGTACTTCCTCCAGCATGGCCATACCTTCTAAGATATCCCAAACGGTGCCACCAACTGGGGACGAAATGTCTAAATACTTGAAGCCTATGGGGGACACTCTCATTCAAACCACCACAGGCCCTCAGATGTCTTCCTTATACAACCTTATCATGGTGACCACCTCTCCAGGACACATTTAGATATGCCTCCCTAACTACTCTCCCTGACTCTCTCTGGACTGTGCAGATCTGCCTTGGCAACCATGTCCTAATGACAGTATGACAGCCCCCATGGAACTTGTATGCGCCAGCTTCCAAGCTTCCAAGGAAAAGTTCATATGGAAAATCTGTTTGGATAATAAAGGCACTGATTCTCCCCCTCTCCCCTTACCCTGCCTCCCCACCCTGCCAGGTATAGTCTGGGGATGGAAGAGAACTACCTTCTCTGCTCAGGAAACTAAGTATCACGTCATTAGATGAATGACATTCCCTGTCATCCTGGTGTAGTCTTCATATGAAGACTCAGGGCTACGTCAAGCTGGGATGCCCCTGGGATGCCAAGAACTCAAGGCCAGCTCCAATGCCAGAGGACAGCACAGACAGGAGCACAGGATGTCCTATGAGAGAGGCCATGGCCACAGGTCAGACACCAAACATCATGCTTTCTACCAGGTCAAAGGAGCACTGAGCGAACACACCACAAGCACTTATGTTTAGCTCCCCAGGGTTTCCCTTCCAGCGGCAGAACCAGTCATGCCAATACTGAAACCCTGCTTAGCTAGGGTTCAGCCATTATCTCCCATCCTGAGATGACTCCACAGAAGAATACCAACAAATGAGATTATACTATTGTGGCTTGGGAATAACCTGAGTATTACTAACCCTTTGCCCCAAGAAGTTAAGGCAATTGAAGTTTGCAAAACATTTTCAATGGTGTTTAAAAGTTCTTGGGGCCCAAGGGATAGCTCAGCAGTTAAGAGCACTGGGTTCTCTTGCAGTGGAGCTGGGTTTGGTTCTGAGCACACACCTGGGGGCTTACAACCATATGAACTCCAGTTTCAGGGGATCCAATGTCCTCTTCTGGACTCCATGGGAACTGCAGGGCATGGATGTGCTTACATACAAGCAGGCAAAACACTAAATCACATAAAATAAAAATAAACTTACTTCCGTGACTTTGCCTTCCCTAAATCAAACTAAAGAATCTTCCTAAAGCTGTGAGATTTTATGGAAAACCACAAAGATCTGTTCTACTTTTTTAAAGATGGGAGCTAGAGACAACTGTGTTCATTCAACAAGTCTCTATTGATGATGTGGAAAAGACTGGCAAACGCAATCTCAGCCTTCAGCAGGTATACCTGTGTGTGTGGAGAATTATCAATTGGCAATGCAATCTCAGCCTTTGGCAGGTATACGGTGTGTGTGTGTGTGTGTGTGTGTGTGTGTAGAATTATCAATTGTCAGATATACAACTCCTATTTTTTTATTTTTAATTTTATGTGTATGAGTGTACTGTCTGCATGTAAGTAGGTGCACCCGTGTCATGCAATGCTGTGGAGGTCAGAGAAGGGCATTGGATTCCCCTGGAACTGGAGTTAAGACAGTCCTTAGCCACCATGTGGGTGCTGGGAATCAAACCCAGGTCCTCTGCAAGAGCAGTGGGTGCTCTTAACCACTGAGCCAACTCTCCAGCCTAGATATGTCACTCTTATACTACACTAAAAACTCCTTTCTTCACACTCCTACTCTTATACTTGACATACCACAAACATGTTTTGGGACTATTGTTTTGCGACTGATTTCTTTTCTCTAAATTTATATTATCCTGCTTTTCTTTCCTTTTTAAAAATTACAACTATACCTATATATCTAACTGCATGTGCTTCATTAGTAGGATTGAAAGGTTATACCTGGACAAGCTGGCAGCCCATGAAAGAAAACAGCCAGAATTGACTAGAGACCAAGACAACAGCTCCAGAAAAAGTAGACTGTTTTGCTTTTCATCCACCTGGGCCCTTTTTCTAAGCCTAGGGAACAATCTGTGGAAGAGGGGGAGTGGTAGAATGTAAGGGCTGCGATTGGGGTGAATGGTGAAACTACAACAATATAGACTGGACACTCATTTGATCAACTTGATTGAACATACAAGCCCCCCCCCCTGCTGGATGGTGGGACCCATGAGCTGTGTGTTGTTTGGGCACAACTGCTTGCAAATTGGTTTTACATGAAGGATGCTTGTACTCACAAATTATCACTTATTGTTAAAAAAAATGAAAACAAAACAAAAACAAAACAAAAAACCAAAAGATGCAAGAAAAGTTACGGCAGAATGCATGATCTGGGATGGGTAGGGGTGGGGTGGGGGGAAGGGAAGGGGATATATGCCTGAACTGAATTGGAAAATGATGTATGAAATACACAAAGCATCAATAAAAAAAAAAATTACAACTATAGCTGGGCATGGTGGCACACGTCTTTAATCCCAGTCCTGGGGGTGGGGTGGGGCAGAGGCAGGTGGATCTCTGTGAGTTCAAGGCCAGCCTGGTCTACATAGTGAGTTCCAAGACAGCTGGGGCTACAGAGAGACCCTGTCTCAAAAAGACAAAAAAAAAAAAAAAAAAAAACACCCCCCCCCCATAAATTACAACTATGTGTTTAGTGTGCATATGCCACAGTGTGCATGTGGAGGTCAGAAGACAACCTGAAGGAGCTGGTTCTCACCTTCTACCATGTGGGTCCCAGGGACTGAACTCAGGTTGTCAGGCTTGTGCACAAGCATCCCTGATGAACCACCTTGCTGGTCCCTCCTGCATTTGTAAATACATGTGATTCTCAGTCCCTCTGAAACCAGGGTTATCATTATTTACAGATGCTTTGCCTAAACTTCCTGCCTCCTTTGTCAGTATTTTTACAATTATCGTCAGATCTTTGGGCTATAAAATGGCCAGTAAAAAGTTAACCATGGACATCTAGACTTTTGCTTTGCTTTGACCCTCTCAAGGGATTAAACTGGGATTTTGAGAACTCTAGCTGAGAAACAGATAGACCCAGAGGACTGCTAACACAGCCAAGCAGAACAAGAACCAAACACTAAGCCAAATGAACTAACTAGTGGGGCTGGGAGGATCCAGGCTTTTGGCTGGAAGATGGCTGATGTATAGTGTGCTTTGCTGTGTACATGAAAGGAAGTCCTTGCCCTTCTTACTCGGTATCTCATAACAGTTTGGTAGACTATGCTTTTGTAAACACAAAGGGCACATTTGGAAATGACTTTTATTCTCCCTGTTTGATCTTTCTAGAGTTCAGAAACTGGAATGTGGTAATTTTTTTTTCCACAGGTTCAAAAATAGTTTGTCTCCCTTGTTATCAGGAAGTAACTGAACACTAGTCCCCAGCCACAGTCTTGCCTGCAACATCCTATTTGGGGATGATATTCGCTTAATCTGAGCCACCACACACTTAAGGAACCCACATCGGCTTTACAGACCCCATATTTACAACGTCCTCTTGGGAAAAACAGCCCAGGACCTGGCTTGTTGGGACCTCAGCATCCAGGTGAGTGGGGAGGGTCCCCTCCTGGCAGGCCCAGGACCTACAGGATATGGGGGATCTCGGAAAATGGAAGTCACTGAACCCAAAAGTGCTGCAGGCGACCTGGCAGCAAGCTCCCAGCTCAGTTTTCTAGCTAGGAGAGACTGACACATGTGCCGTGTTAGACTTTTTTTTTTTTTTTTTTTTTTTTTTTTTTTTGGATAATTTAGGTTCCAAAATCTCAACTTCTATCCTAGCACTGTTAATTTTCAAGAAAGGCCCTTGAACCAAAAATAAGGTCCTATTGCCATTTTAGCTGTACTCATCTACCTAAGTAAATTTAGTGAAGCCACTCTTGTTTTGTGAGTGTGGATATTCTCTCTTGGAGATGGTGTTTGGTCAGCTATAAAGGAAATCATGCCTGAGACCCAGGGCAATGTCTATAGTTCTGCTTTTCGGGTTTCTCACTCTAGCCATGCCTCTGTCTAGAATATTTCTGGACTTCTTTTTGTACACTGCAGGTAACTGATGGCTCTGAAAAAAACTTTGTTTTATTTGGTAGTATTGAGATGACTTCATTTCCAGTTCCAGTACCTACCTACCTGGTATTGACCAGATCCCTTTGTATCACCTAGTGTTCACAAATTCTCATTTCTGTCTACTTCAATATTCTTGGTACAGACCCTGATTTCTCTCACCCGACTACCAGCCAGAGCCAGGGGCCTGACTACCCAGACTGCAACTTGAATCTGGGCCTGGTGGAGTGAGAGCCCTTGCAAGACTATGCACCTTGGCAGGCCAAGGCAGACACAGAGGCCTGGCTGCTCCTTGTCTGGTTGCTGCACTGCACAATGTTTGCGCCATGTTTCCCTTTGCACTGCAAGCTCCAAGCCTGCAGACACCACAGCAACAGCACCACAGCCTCACTCAGGGGCCTAGTGACACTCAAGGGGCACCACTGTGGGGCTTGGAGCTCTCCTTTCCTAACCCGCTGGATCTAGTTTACTGCTAATCCTGCACCCAATTCTGCCTGCCTGTCCTCTAAGGACTAATGAATAATTCTCCTTTTCGTTGCAGCAATGCCTTTTAAGATCTGTAGGATCCTGAAAAAAACTGATGCTTGGCAGCACATCTAAGCAGGCACTGTTTTGTAGGGATAATAGTGCCAACAGTCCTTGGGGGCTGATTCTCAGACCAACTTCCTCTACACGGCAGTTCCACAAAGAAAGATATTCACCTTGACTGATGCTGAACTACCTTCCATTTCTCATGCATACTGCAGAACAGGCTACGGGAGCACACCAGCCTGCCCACTTTTTTACCTTTCTTCTTGTCTCTTCCCAGGCTCCCTGTGAAGGGCCCATCTGACCTGCTGGGAGGTCTGGCCCTTCTAACCTTGAGCACTTATCAGTGTGTCTGCTGTGTCACCCCACTCTAAGGAAAGCAGCTGTCTAATGCACGGGCACTCTTCACTCACCCCACCATCTGCTTGTTTGAAATGCCTGGAAAAGCATTTTGATAAAGGCTGTGGCGTATCGATGGCACACAACTAACTGGTCATTAGGCTACTGACTGCAACTGTGACAACAGTTTGGTACATAAATGCCTTTTGAAGTATTCTGATTTCAAACTTCACGCTTAACTCTGATTAGTTTTGAGTCAACATTTATAAAAGATGAGAAAACCTCTCCAATAATTAATAGAAATACAAGCATTCAGTCACTGAGAAAGAAAATTGTCCAGAAGCTCAACTGTCAGTAGTGGAATATTTAGTGAGCTAGGACAGTACCCAAGCACAAAATCAGACAGAAGGGCATGCAAAGGGCCACAGCTGCCCTCTAGGGCCCCAAGACTGTATTCAACAATCAGAACTCCAACCAATTATAGCTACCATGACAAGTAAATGCAGTATCTCCCTGAAGCTGGGACACGGGCAGGAAAATTCCTAGACAAGTGAGTGAGCAAAGGCTTTAAGAAGTTGAGTTTTAGCCAGGCGTGGTGGCGCTCACCTTTAATCCTAGCACTTGGGAGGCAGAGGCAGGCGGATCTTGGGATTCAAGCAGCCTGTCTACAGAGTGAGTTCCAGGACCGCTGGAGCTACAGGCTACAGGGGACCCTGTCTCGAAAAGACAAAAAAAAAAAAAAAAAAAAAAAAAAACGAAGTTGAGTTTTGCAGATGGGCTGGGGTCCTTGCTGCCCCAGACAGGGAGAACTGAAGACAAAAAAAACTATGTAAAAGTCAGTGGCCCTTTTGGGACTCAGAGAGCACTGTGAACAGCTTCATCAAGGTGCCATTTGGAGAACATTAAAAATCTTGAGGAAGCAAAAAAAACATATTTTGGGGCTGGTTATGCTGGTTCCTCACACCTGTATCCCAGCACTTAGGAGGCTGAGGCAAGATGGTCTCAAGTTCAAAGTTTCATAGTCAGATTCAGGCCAGTTTGGACTTACAGAGTAATTCTGAATGAAAGAAACAAAACAAGAAAGAAAGAGAAAGGGAGGAGGACAAAGAAAGGAAGGGGAAGGAAGGAAGAAAAGGAAGGGAGGAAAAGAAAACTTTGTAAAGAACCATGGTGCAAATGGAAGTATGACAGAGAGGCAGAATGCTACATGTGTGCACTAGGCTTGCCTAAGGAGGGTGGGAGTCAGCACAGAGCCCACAGCCGGACAACCACAGTGGGTCCACTCAGGACAGATGTGGGAACACAGGAGGAGGAGAGGGAGGGCGACAGGAGAGATGAGCACATACAGCAGGAGGGAGATCACCGCTTAAGCTCTCAACGCCGAGCCTTCACCAGCTGTTTGCTTTTGGCTGATGGTGGATTATGCCATTAGCAGTGAACGACTTCTATTTCTACTCAACTAGAGACAGGGGATCCACAAACCCACATGGCTTAAAGAGCAGCAGCACTTAAGGCTTGGCAAATCCTTCTGTGAAGAGATCTAGAGAGAATCAAGACAGATCCCTCTGGAGGGGTATAAGCTTACACAGAGATCAGTGACTTTCTAATTCTTGCTAAAATGGAAGGACTATTACTGCTTAGCTTACACTGTCTTACAGGGACACTGCAGATTTTCTCCTTAAGCTTGAGACAATAGCAGGTTAAGAGGCCTCCTTACAGCTGCTACTGCAACTGGTTTTGGGCACCAAGTGTCATACAGAGGAGGGATAGCTCTGACGGCTCCAGACCTGCAGTGGCTAGGGTATGGTCTGGAGACCTAGAGTTTACCCCACTCCCTGTACTTATCTGAAAAAAGAAAAAAAAAAGCACAAATTACACATATCTTAACCTTTTAGTTAAAGAAGGATCTCAGAAATGTCCAAAATATACTGAAACTGCATTATACAGACGTCCTCTGAAGTGGACGTTATGAGCTCATGGAACTGATGCATTACATGGATGTTCATAGAAGCTGAACTCTACATGGGCCCTGGAAGCTGGAACTGCATACTGATTCATGAAGTGAATGATTCTGCACCCATGAGAAGCTGGAACTGCATACATAACTCAAGCGAATGCACGACGTCCTGAACGACTGATAAGGATGTTCTAAGCGAACTGCATTACATGGATGTCCTCATGAGAAGCTGGAACTGCATTATACAGACACCCTCATGAGAAGCTGGAACTGCATTACATGGATGTTCTCGAGCTGAGAATAACGTCTCATGAGAACTGATGATTACATGGACGTCCTCATGAGAAGCTGGAACTGCATTACATGGATGTCCTCATGAGAAGCTAGAACTGCATTACATGGACGTCCTCATGAGAAGCTGGAACTGCATTACATGGATGTTCTCATGAGAAGCTGGAACTGCATTACATGGACGTCCCTCATGAGAAGCTGGAACTGCATTACATGGATGCCTCATGAGAAGCTGGAACTGCATTACATGGACACCCTCATGAGAAGCTGGAACTGCATTACATGGAACCCTCATGAGAAGCTGGAACTGCATTACATGGCACGCCTCATGGGAAGCTGGAACTGCATTTACAGGATCACCTCATGAATGCTGGAACTGCATTACATGGACTGTCCTCATGAGAAGCTGGAACTGCATTACATGGACGCCCTCATGAGAAGCTGGAACTGCATTACATGGACACCCTCATGAGAGCTGGAACTGCATTACATGGACGCCCTCATGAGAAGCTGGAACTGCATTATACATGGATGCCCTCATGAGAAGCTGGAACTGCATTATACAGATACCCTCATGAGAAGCTGGAACTGCATTACATGGACGTCCTCATGAGAAGCTGGAACTGCATTACATGGACACCCTCATGAGAAGCTGGAACTGCATTACATGGCACGTCTCATGAGAAGCTGGAACTGCATTACATGGACACCCTCATGAGAAGCTGGAACTGCATTATACAGACACCCTCATGAGAAGCTGGAACTGCATTACATGGACACCCCATGAGAAGCTGGAATCATATCGCACTCAAGTGGAACTGCATTACAGACACCCTCAAGAAGTGAACGATAATGGACGCCATAGGAACTGCATTACATGGACGTCCTCATGAGAAGCTGGAACTTTACGCCATTATTTGTAATATATTAACATAAGATTTCATTCTCCCCATCTTAATCTAGCCCCATCTCTTCACACTTCGAGGTAAGTATTGTAGAAAGTTGTTAAAGAAAAAAGAAAGGAAAACTTAGTTCCTAACTACTATTCAATGGAAAAAGAACAGGGAGGACTATGTTCCTGAAGGAAGGAGCCCTGCCACAATACACTCACAGCCTGTGGCCCAGCAGTCATAGCCTGTGGCCCATGCAGTCATAGCCTGTGGTCCATGCACTCACAGCCTCTGACACAGCAGTCATAGCCTGTGGCCCATGCAGTCAGTTTTGACCCACAGTCAGCCTGAGTCATGTACTCACAGCCACTGACCCAAGCAATCACAGTCTGAGACCACATCTGAGCCTGTGTGGTCATGAAGCTAGCCTCTGTACCACACAATCATAACGTGTCAACATACATAATGAATCCAACCAGGGAGAAACCTTTGATGCATGTGGACGTACAGAGGGGCACTGCATTCAATTAAGCAAAAGCACTTTTTTGAAGTCCTAAAGTAGTAGTTCAGAGAGGGTTGGAGGGCAGGAGACAGGGAGGAGGGAGGAAGAGAGGAAGAGCGGGAGGGAAGGAATGTGACATTTCGGAAACTATAGTTCATTTTGTTTTAGTAAGATCAAAGGTAAGTCAAATTAAACAAATGTACTTGTTTTATTAGTGATGAAGAGAAACATTTCAGAAATAAAAACATTCTTTGAAATTGTTTGGGGTTTAGGTATCAGTTTCCCAGTAAACAGTGAAACTACTTTCTTCCACATGGCGGCTAAGAACCGTCTGTGACTCCGGTTCCAGGAGAACTCCAGTTCCAGGGAATCCGAGACCGTCTTCTGACCTCCGCGTCATCACAGACAACCGGGTGCGCAGACCTGCATGCAGACAATACATTCATAGACCTAAAAATAAATAAATAAATAAAATTACAAAAAAAAAAAAAAGAAAAGAAAAATTAAAAAAAAAATAACATATGCACCTGCTTACACCGAGTGAGTTCCAGGACAGCTGGGGCTACAGGGAGACCCTGTCTCGAAAAGACCAAAAAAGAAAAACAAAAAAAATATACTGACTTGAGGAGATAATCCACATATTTTCAATAACGACTGATCTTGTTCACTAGCAGTTAATCCATCTCAGCACAGGAACACTGTCAGAATTGTAACATAATATGTAGAGAGGGACCAAATTGGGGCCGGTGAGCAGCTCAGCAGTTAAAAGCACTGGCTGCTCTTGCAGGACCAGCAGTTCAGTTCCCAGCACCCACACAGTGGCTAACAACTGTCTGTAACTTCAGTTCCAGGGCATCCGACGCCTTCTTCTGGTCTCCCCAGGCATTGCACAGCTATGGTGTAGAAGACCTATATAGGGGAAGCCTACGTGGGGTGTCCCAGCCTCTTGCCATCTTTGGAAAGTATGGGACGTTGTCCCTGGAATTCTTAACTCTCTTTTTTTTTTTTTGATTTTTTTTTTTTTTTTTTTGTGTTTTGTGTTTTTGAGACAAGGTCTCGCCGTAGCTCCATGTGCCCTGGAAACTCATTATGAAGACCCCGCTTGGCCTGAACTCACAAAGACCATCCGCCTCTGCCTTCCAGTGCTGGGATTAGGCATGTTGCCAACGCTAAGAGGATAAACACAGTTCTTAAGCCCCACGGTGTGTGTGCTGGGAATCGAACTCGGGTCCTCTGAAAGAGCAGTCAGTGCTCTTAACTGCTGAGCCATCTCTGCAGCCCCTGGAATTCTTAACTGTTACTTAAGTTCAGGGCAGGGCAGAAATATTCTCAGTGATCACCAAATGCACAACTTTTCAACTTGCACTGCTATCATGAGGACACAAACCTCCAGCCACCTGCAAAGTCCTCAAGGGCTGCCAGGAGCAGCTCCACCCTGAGCTCACTGTGATTCCCGATTTCCTACCAGAGTCCTTTGTGTTCACAGTTTTTCAGGAGGAGTGGAACCGCCACAGGGAAAACATCAAGACAGGGGAAAGAAAAGACACATCTCTATTAACACCAAGACAGACTCTAGTTTTGCCTTTTGTCAAAACAGATAATTACAAGTAAGCAGCAAATAATTTAAAATGAAAAGCAGAGGTGAACTCCAGGGGAAAGAAAAACAGTGTAAACTTACAGCACACTTGGGTTGAGAGTCTCTAACAATAAAGACAGTAAGTACTTTTTCCCACGTTGCTCTGGTCTGACAGACAGCAACATGTAAGGGATTTCCTTAAACATTCAGCACTGACACATAACTAACTCTCAGTTCACATCCAAAAGCCACAGAAGTATGTACCAAAAACTATTTGAAATGCTTCATATTTTGTTTGACAAATGGACAAATGCATTGATTTGTAAACTGCAGTTTTTAATATGCACGCTTCTATTTAAATTCTTTCCTTTGCATGTCCTCACTTTTACCTAGCCTTTCATTTTTCAATGTATATTATCTAATTATATTGCCTCTGATATATGCATGTTGTTGTAGTACCTGTGTACAATACCACAAGGTCAGAAGAGGTCACCAGATTCCCCTCGAACAGCAGTTATGGCCGGTTGTTAGGTGCCATTTGGATGCGAGGAATTGAACCTGGGTCTTCTGCAAGAGTAGCCATAGCTCTTAAGCTATCTGTAACCAATCTCTCGCAGCCTCTGTTCCATTTTCTTAAAAAAACAAAAAACAAAAACAAAATTACCCTGTTACTATTATAGATCATTTATAACCCTAAATATCTAGAGAGCAGTATTATTTAGAAAGAGCCTAAAACATTTGAAAATTAAGAAGGAGGCTGGGGGGCTGGAGGATGCTACAGCGTTACAGAGCACTGACTGCTCTTGCAGAGGACCTGGGTTTGATTCCCAGCACCCACATGGTGGCTAAGAACCATCTTTAAGCTGGGTGTGGTGGCTCGTGCGTTTAATCCTAGCACTCTGGAGGCAGAGGTAGATGGATCTCTGTGAGCTCAAGGCCAGCCTGGTCTTACCCAGTAAGCTCCAGGCCACCTCATCTTCACAGTGAGCTCCAAGCCAGTGAGAGACCCTGTCTAAAAGAAAAAAAACTAATGATGGGATGTAGTCACACTCCTCCAGTGAGGTCTAAGCTTCTGGGCAGGTGGGCAGAGCATGTGCTCCTGTGTGTACACTCCGTGTCCTGTGTGTACACTCAGTGTCCTGTGTGTACACTCAGTGATCTGTATGTACACTCAGTGTCCTGTGTGTACACTCAGTGTCTTATATGTACACTTAGTGTCCTGTGAGGCTAACTGAAGCAGCCCCTCCTGCAGGTACTCAGCCCTCTGATCTTGATGGAACTGTGAGGTGTGCATCTCATACATAAAGTCCTATATCCATGTTCTGTGAGGCCACTACTGAAGCAGCCCCTCCTGCAGGCACACAGCCTCTGACTTCAGTGGGAAGAGAGAGGTCTGCAGGCCTCAAGTCTGACCTTGCTGCTATCGCTTCCTGCTCTGATCTTGGCTTCACTCTTGGGCTGTTGGTGTTCCAGGGGACACATTTAGCCCCTTCTTCTCAGGGATATCTCCGGTCAGAGAACATTTGCTCCAGAAACCTCCCAGTTAGACTTCCCTTCATATTATATTGCACAGAAGCGAGTCAGACCACCAAAGGAATTACTAGTAAGAAGAGAGTTAGTGTGGTTAGCATGGCTGGGTCACTGGGAGATAGAATGGACACGGAGAGTGGGCTGGGTGCTGTGGCACTGATTAGCAGAGTGGCTGCTGGTTGAGGAACAGGTAGAACAGGTGTCTGCACTAAGGAAACCCAGGGACACTAATTTGACAAAAATCGGCCTTAACACAAATGAAAGAATACATTTCTTTTTTTAAAATACTGTATTTTATTTTTATTTTGTTTTTGGGGGACGCTCTTTTTGAGACCGGGTCTCCCTCTCGCTCCAGCTGTCCTGGAACTTGCTAGAGACCAGGGCCAGAGGCCTTGAACTCACAGAGATCTACCTACCTCTGCCTCCCAAGTGCTAGGATTAAAGGCGTGCACCACCACGCCTGGCCCCAATTTGATATTTCTAAGCAGAGTACCAGAGCAAGCTATCACTGGCTAACCTTCCCCAATGGTATATTCGATATGCCAGATCTTAGATATTATGGGATGGTAAATCTTCACTGATAACTGGACTACACTTAGAATCACCATGGAAACACAACTCTAGGTGTGTCTATGAAGGCATGTTCAGAAAGGTTTAACTGAAGAGGGAGACCCACTCCATATGTGGGTGGTACTGTTCCATGGGGTTGGGGGGAGTCCTGGATAAGCGAACTAACAGTGTGTCCCTCTATCTGGGAAGGCAATGTGACCAGCCACCTCCCACCCCTGCACTAGGACTTCCTGCAAACTCTGACCAAAACGCACTCTTACTTGAGTTGCTTTTGTCTAGTTATTTTGTCACAGCAACAAAAAAGGAACTAATACAATGTATTTAGATGGGAACTGCCAACTCTACCTTGCCCAGAATCTTGGGGCCTACCAGAAGCACTTATATAGACTTCCCAGGCAGCTTTTCCCTTGCCTGGAAAGTCTCTCTCAAAAGGGAGTGTGTTCTGGTCTTGGCCTCCAGCTCTGTGTAGCCCAGATGACAGAGGGTCTGGGGACTCTGCCCCACTGGCCCTCACTTCCAAGTCTAAACATATCTGGTGATTTCTGTTGCTGTTGCTGTTCTTCTCAGTCAGGGGCTCATACAGCTCTGCTGGCCTTGAATTCACTAGATAGGGAGGATGACCTTGAGCGTCTGATCCTCCTGCCCTCCACTCTTGAGTGCTGGGATTATAGGCATGTGTACCACCATCGTGGGTTCTAATTGATGACTTCTGAGCCACTCATTTCACAATGTAGCCAAAGCCAGATTTCTCTATTAAACCTAAAAAGCACATTAAAGAAAAGATGGAGCTCTTTGAAAACAGGATAAAATGTTTTCTATAGAAATATTTTCTGTGATACATAAAAAAATAATAACAGAAGCCGAAAACAACTGTATGCCATCAACATGCCCTGGTTTTTAAATGTCTTCATAAAGCAGAACTGACGATGGACCCCGCACCTGTCACAACGAGTGCCTCCTACCACTGCCAACCCTAGGCTGCCTTTGCCAAGGGGTTTATCAAAGCAATTGCAGATCACTGAACACCTGTGTTGGAAACCAAGCACCCCCTCAGTCTGTAAACCTATCCATCTGGACAGGATCTCCAAGGACCCACCCAGAGACTGGCCCTATCTCAGTGTGCCCAGCAGGAATAAACAACAGGAAAATGTTTACTGGGACATTTATAAAATGTGTCATCTTCGAGGAAGTGTGGCAATTCCCCGAAACGTTTAATAACAAAATACATTGAATTTTCAAGAAAAATAAATATCGCCTGTTATTTGGGTGAATCGCTGATATTTCAACTTAATAGTTAAGTTTAAAATCAAAGCTACCACCATCTAATCTATACTATCTAATAGCAAAAGCCAAAGTTCTAGAATTACTGCAAACTAGAAAACCACATACAAAGTTACCCAGAAAAAAACTAAGTATTTTCCATATATTAAAAAAAGCACCCAGGAGGCAGAGGCAGGTGGATCTTTGTGAGTTCACGGCCAGCCTGGTCTACAGAGTAAGTTCAGGACAGCTGGGGCCACAGGGAGCAGGGGGCAGGGGCAGAGAAGGTGTGGGGCAGGTGCAGAGAAGGGGGGGGGGGGAAGAGGCAGAGGCAGAGGCATAGGCAGGAGGCAGCTAGAGTTAAGAGCACTGTGGGATGCTCTTGCAGAGGACCTGGATTTGCTTCCCAACCCTGACACAGACGATAACAACCAACTGCAAGTCCAGTTCCGAGGAGTCCTCTGCCCTCTTCTGACTTCTGGGGCCATTAGAAGCATGTGCTTACGCCTATGTACATGCAGATAAACCAAAAGTTTAATAAATCAGCACACTCCATGTGCTCAAAAATCATTACGGCAGAACTGCAATGACACAATAGATTCAAATAAAACTACAGACAACCCCAGGCCATGTGTCCCCCAGGCCATGTGTCCCCCAGGCCATGTGTCCCCCCAGGCCATGATTCCCCCAGGCCATATATCCCCCAGGCCATATATCCCCCAGGCCATATATCCCCCAGGCCATATATCCCCCAGGCCATATATCCCCCAGGCCATATATCCCCCAGGCCATATATCCCCCAGGCCATGTGTCCCCCCAGGCCATGCGTTCCCCCAGGCCATGTGTCCCCCAGGCCATGTGTCCCCCAGGCCATGTGTCCCCCAGGCCATGTGTCCCCCCAGGCCATGTGTCCCCCCCCCAGGCCATGCATCCCCCAGGCCATATATCCCCCAGGCCATGTATCCCCCCAGGCCATGTGTCCCCCTAGGCCATGCCCCCCCAGGCCATGTGTCCCCCCAGGCCATGTGTCCCCCAGGCCATGTGTCCCCCCAGGCCATGTGTCCCCCTAGGCTTGTGCTATTTCATCCTCAGGATCTGTATTTGCCAGGCTTTCTGCTTTCCCACCCTTCACATTGCACTTTCAAGTCACAAAGAATTTAGAATTATCTGCTCCAGCAGGCTTGTTCCATAGGGTGGCTGAGATGGGCTCTGAGAGACACTATAGTCTCAGGCTGTGTTCATATCCAGTGACAGCATGTACACCGGATCCTCGAAGAAGACATGCTGCGCTCTGGACATCAGGACTGTAAGGTTCAAGTGAGGAAGCTCTATTTAATTTCCCAATCCAGTCCTTCTATAGTCTTACAATCACCTTTTTTTCTAATTTTTTTAATTAATTTTATTTATTTCTGTATGTGTATGAATGTACTGTCTGCATGCAAGTTTGTGCACTCGTGTCGTTGCAATGCCGCGGAGGTCCGAAGCGGGTGCGGATTCCCTGGGAACTGGAATTCTCTGGAATTGGCGTGTTGTCAGACGGGTTCTTGGACGCCATGTGGGTGCTGGGGATCGAACCCGGGTCCTCTGCAAGAGCGGTCAGCGCTCTTAACTGCTAGGCCATCTCTCCAGCCCCCAATCAGCTTTTAATAATAGCAAACTGAACCCAAGGATTGTTGACTCATAACCACATCAGACGTCAAATTCCTCTCCCCTCACACTACATAAAAGATTTCCATGTGGAACTGGAGATGGCTCAGCATTTAAGAGTACTGGTTACTCTTGCAGACAACCTGGGTTCAGTTCCCAGCACCCACATGGCAGCATACAGCAAGTCAGTGACTCCAGTTCTATAGGAATCAATGCCCTCTTCTGGTTCCCACAGGCATTTACATACATGCAGGTATAACACTCATATACACATAAAATAAAAATAAGTAACTAAAAAAAAGTTAAGTCTCATATTAAAAAATTTCATTATCCTTCTGGGCTGGAGAGATAGGTTAGTGGTTAAGAGCACTGGCTGCTATTGCAGAGGACCTGAGCTCAATTCCTGGCACCCATATGGTGGCTAACAACTGTGACCCCAGTTCTAGGGGATCTGATGCCTTTTTCTGACCTCTGTGGGCACTGCATGACATGGGCGCATTTACACACATGCAGTCAATACATTCATACACATAAAATAAAAATAATCATTTCATCATCCTTCTAACTCAGAAAATCATAAAGACCATTCATCTCTCCATGTTGCCATATAAAGCTGCCCTTCTGAAACACCCGGCTCATCAGCAGGCACATCTGTGCGGCTGTCCTGCCCGCTCCTCAGCAGGCACATCTGCACGGCTGTCCTCCCGGCCCCTCAGCAGGCACATCTGTGCAGCTATCCTCCCTGCTCCTCAGCAGGCACATCTGCACGGCTGTCCTCCCGGTCCCTCAGTAGGCACATCTGTGAGGCTATCCTGGCTCCTCAGCAGGCACATCTGTGCAGCTATCCTCCCGGCCCCTCAGCAGGCACATCTGTGCGGCTGTCCTCCTGGCCCCTCAGCAGGCACATCTGTGAGGCTGTCCTTCCGCCCCTCAGCAGGCACATCTGTGAGGCTGTCCTCCCTGCCCCTCAGCAGGCACATCTGTGAGGCTGTCCTCCTGGCCCCTCAGCAGGCACATCTGTGGGTTGTCCTCACTGCCTCAGCAGCACATCTGTGAGGCTTATCTGGCTCTCAAGCAGTCACGTCTGCCACGGTTGTCCTCTATATGTTTACTCTGTTATTATTTGGCCACATCTGCATGGCTGTCCCTTCCCTTTTGGACTACCTATCCTCTAGCAGTCTTTGTCTTACATTAATCTGTGCGGCTGTCCTCCTGTCTCCTCAGCAGGCACATCTGTGCGGCTGTCCTCCCGCTCACCTCAGCAGGCACCATTGCACGGCTTGTCCTCACGGCCCCTTTTTTTTTTTTTCCTTTTCTTTTTCTCTTTCTTTCCCCCCTCAGAGGCCACATCTGCACGGCTGTCCTTTTTTCCCGGTCCCTCAGTAGGCACATCTGTGAGGTTATCCTGGCTCCTCAGCAGGCACAGCTGTGAGGCTATCCTGGCTCCTCAGCAAGCAACCCACCACATCGGTGATGCTTTCTCTTGTCCTCCGCTTCCTCAGCAGGCACATCGAAAGGCTTTGTCCTCCCGGCCACCCTCAGAAGGCACATCTGTCTGCGTTCACTCCTGCACCTCCGCAGGCACATTGTCTGTGTTGAGGCTTGTCCTTCCGGGCCCCCCAGCAGGCACACACATTCTGGTTGGTGCTTCTCGTATTTTTAGGTCCGCGGGACAATCAGAGGAAAATCTCACGGCTGTGCAAACAAAATTCTCTAAAGTAGAAGGAGAATGCAGCAGGAAAAGTTTGGGGAGGAGGACGAACTGCGCCAAAGAAGCGCCAAAACAGACAAAGAAGGTTGTGATAGGCGGGGAGATCTAGCACAGAAAGTCCTAACAATACTATATACACAGAAACCATAAAGCACAAACAAGGGATTAAAGGCCCCACTCAAGCAGTGGGCAAGGCACATTAGTGTTGCGTGATTGTAACCCTCCTGGCCCCTCTAGCGCAGGCACACATCTGTGAGGTTGTCCTTCACGGCCCCTCAAGCAAGGAAAATCTTTGTGAGGCTTGTTACATTGGCCTCAAGAATGAGGAACCATCATTGTGAGGCTGGCTTATTACTGGCTCATCAAGCTTAGCACAGGCGCACATCTGTGAGGTTATCCTGGCTCCTCAGCAGGCACTTCTGTGCGGCTGTCCTCCTGTCTCCTCAGCAGGCACATCTGCATGGCTGTCCTCCCGGCCCCTCAGCAGGCACATCTGTGCCGCTGTCCTCCCGGCTCCCTCAGCAGGCACAATCTGTGTGGCTGTCTTGATGGCTCCTAAGCACGGCACGGTCTGCACGGCTGTCCTCCCTGGCTCCTCAGCAGGCACATCTGTGCGGCTGTCCTCCTGGCCCCTCAGCAGGCACATCTGTGTGGCTGTCCTCCCGGCCCCTCAGCAGGCACATCTGTGCGGCTGTCCTCCTGGCTCCTCAGCAGGCACATCTGTGCGGCTGTCCTCCCTGCTCCTCAGCAGGCACATCTGCATGGCTGTCCTCCCGGCCCCTCAGCAGGCACATCTGTGCGGCTGTCCTCCTGGCCCCTCAGCAGGCACATCTGTGCGGCTGTCCTCCCGGCCCCTCAGCAGGCACATCTGTGCGGCTGTCCTCCTGGCTCCTCAGCAGGCACATCTGTGTGGCTGTCCTCCTGGCCCCTCAGCAGGCACATCTGTGAGGCTGTCCTCCCTGCTCCTCAGCAGGCACATCTCTGCCCCCCGGCTGTCTCCTGGCCTCTCAGCAGGCACATTCTGTGCGGCTGTCCTCCTGGCTCCTCAGCAGGCACGTCTGTGTGGCTGTCCTCCTGGCTCCTCAGCAGGCACGTCTGTGTGGCTGTCCTCCCGGCCCCTCAGCAGGCACATCTGTGCGGCTGTCCTCCTGGCTCCTCAGCAGGCACATCTGTGCGGCTGTCCTCCTGGCTCCTCAGCAGGCACATCTGTGCGGCTGTCCTCCCTGCTCCTCAGCAGGCACATCTGCACGGCTGTCCTCCCTGCTCCTCAGCAGGCACATCTGTGTGGCTGTCCTCCCGGCCCCTCAGCAGGCACATCTGTGCAGCTATCCTCCCTGCTCCTCAGCAGGCACATCTGTGTGGCTGTCCTCCCGGCTCCTGTCTGTGTGGCTGTCCTCCTGGCTCCTCAGCAGGCACGTCTGTGTGGCTGTCCTCCCGACTCCTGTCTGTGTGGCTGTCCTCCAGTGTTCTGTGTGTGTCCTCCAGTATTCTGCATGGGTATCCTCCAGTGTTCTGGGTGGTGTCCTCCAGTGTTCTGTGTGTGTCCTCCAGTATTCTGCATGGGTATCCTCCAGTGTTCTGTGTGGTGTCCTCCAGTGTTCTGGGTGGTGTCCTCCAGTATTCTGCATGGGTATCCTCCAGTGTTCTGTGCGGCTGTCCTCCTGGCTCCTCAGCAGGCACATCTGTGTGGCTGTCCTCCCGGCTCCTGTCTGTGCGGCTGTCCTCCTGGCTCCTCAGCAGGCACGTCTGTGTGGCTGTCCTCCCGGCTCTTGTCTGTGTGGCTGTCCTCCCGGCTCCTGTCTGTCTTTTATCTTTTTTCCCTTCCCTTCCCGTGCTGTCCTCCAGGCTCCTCAGCAGGCACGCCTGTGCCAGCTGTACCTCCCGGTCCTCAGCAGGACATTTCTTGGTGGCTTGTCCTCCCGGCTCCTGTCTGTGTGGCTGTCCTCCAGGCTCCTCAGCAGGCACGCCTGTGCAGCTGTCCTCCCGGCTCCTCAGCAGGCACATCTGTGTGGCTGTCCTCACGGCTCCTGTCTGGGTGGATTTCTCCTCCCAGTCCTCAGCAGGCACGCCTGTGCAGCTGTCCTCCCGGCTCCTCAGCAGGCACATCTGTGCGGCTGTCCTCCCGGCTCCTCAGCAGGCACATCTGTGTGGCTGTCCTCCCGGCTCCTGTCTGTGTGGCTGTCCTCCAGGCTCCTCAGCAGGCACGCCTGTGCAGCTGTCCTCCTGGCTTCTCAAGCAGCTCTTCCAATCATTGTAAGTCCAAGTCCACCATATACTTGGTAAGCTTCAGGCCTTGACTTATTCCCACATGAAGCACTGGGGACTTAGTCCAACCTCATAGATATTTATTCAAACTATAATATGGCAACAGATCCTGGACCCTACTCCACCTGACAGCAGGGGTGGGGTGCGGGTGTTCACGTGTTCACAGCCAGACATGTGCTGGCAAAGTGACACAAGGATTCATGATCTGACAACACTGACTTTATCCTGAATGACACCAGGGCTCTTAGTTCATATTCACAGTCACCGGAAACTAGTCTCTTAAACAAATACAAGGTGCATAGACTAGTTCACGGCTCCTTATACCAGGATAGAAAATCGCGACAGTGCACATGTGACAGTTATTTTCTCTCACTCACCTTCTGTGCTTTCCCACTTTTCTTCGGCTCCTCCTGAGGCATGACTAGGCTAGCACACCTGCTGGCTGAAACATCAGGCCTCACTGGTCCATTTTGAATACCTAAAACCCAAGAGGCCTGAAAGTTAGAACTTACACAGGCTGAATACAAATTCAAGTTAAGCAAAACAAAAATTAGTGCCTAATAGAAACAGGAAACCACAGGTTCTTTAAATCACCTCTACATCTGGCTCTACAAGATCAAGTTAGAGGGCTGTAGGGAGGGCTCAGTGTACAAAGCACTTGCCGGGTAAGTGTGAGTATCAGTGTTTGGATTCCCAAAACCCACATAGATGTTGGCTGGGCATGGCAGCCTGCCTATAATTCCAGCACTTCAAAGGCAGAAGGAAACGGGGGAAAGGGATCACCGAGCAAGCTGCCTAAGCTGACTTAGCCCTGTCGGTGGATCTTTTCTTGGGTTCATGTTGAGACGAGGACCACTCTCATAAGATAGTGATCCAGAAGCCCGTAGCACTGTCGCCGAGCACACACACACACACCACACACACGCACACACACACACACACCACTTTTGTATACAGGTCTCTTGTGTGAGGTGAGGATACGGGTCTTGGTCTGTACAGGTCGGGAGGCAGGCACAAACTGACAGGCTCAAGCTGGCAGGCTATGTGGCGATCAGCTGTTGGATATGTGGAAAACCCATTGCAGTACATCCTGCCCTGTATTCCTGTGTGCCACCTATCATCCCAAGGGTCTTCTATTATTTTAAATTGATTATTTTGGTTGTGAAGCATGCTAGAGGGACAGGTGCTGGGCTCCAAACTACAGGACCAATATCTGCAGCCCCTATAGGTATCAATGTACCACAGGCAGCCCCCTTTGTTGTGGTGGGGAAACAGGAAAACGGGTGAGTAACGATAGAGGTAGAGTTAGGTGATTCTGTGGGAAGATACAAGCAAAACCCCTACCCATCAGCAGGGGTTGGGTCCTTTCCAGCAGCCACCCAATGGGTCCCTTCATCTTACCAGGATTTGCAGGAAGGTTCCTGGCCTTTGCCAATGGGCAACAATAGGGAGACAGGTGGAATTTTTGTATATGTTGAATAGATTCAGTGTAGTTAAAGCCATGGCTAATTGTTTATTAGGGGAGTACTTTGTTTTTTTAAGTTGATTTTTGAGAGTCTGGTGTGTTCTTTCTATGATCCCTTGTCCCTGTGGGTTGTAAGGGACACCAGAGTGACAGGTTATATTCCAGAGGGAACAGAAAGCTTGAAAGTGAAAGTGTGTGAAAGCAGGCCCACTGTCTGTTTTCTTAATGCTGTGGGATGCCCGCAATGGTGAATGTAGAGAGCATATGGGAGGTAAGGTTTTTGCACTTTTCCCTGTAAGGGTAGTAGCCCATATGAAAGTGGAATGTGTGTCTACTGTGACAAAGACTTATTTTTGTCAACCAAACTGGGGTACATGTGTAACATCTATTTGCCAGAAGGCACTGCCCTTTAGGGCTCGGGGGTCAGTCCCCATTATTTGAAGGGCTGGAGTGTTTAACAGAGAAGCACGAGGAACAGGTGTTATGGATACATTTAAGATAGACTATAAGGATGTGGGGGAAGTGGCCCCTGAGGTTGGTGTGTGTAACGGAGTGAAATTTGTCAGCATCCTGAACAAAGAAGGCAAAAACCCTAGTAGATACTGCTCGATCAGCCAATGCAGTTCCCTCGGATATAGGGCCAGGTAGGGGCTATGAGACCTAATGGTGTGTGTGTGTGTGTCTCCCAGGAAGGAAGTGACAGCAATAAACAAAGGGGAAAGAGGATTTTCATCCTGGTAGACAAAGGATCGAGGAGGTCAGGGGAGAAGATTAACAACATAGACACTACTTGAAAACAAGTTAAGAGGACCCCATCCCCCTGGAGAGGAGGCATGCTGCAAAGAGCTCCTTACGTAGTGGGGAATTATCAGGGAATTCTTGCAATAGGATGGTGGGAGGCTGGCCCTCAGTGAATTGGATAACTGAGGCCACACCTCTATTTCCTCTGTCAGTGAAGGTGAAGGGACCTTCTCTATGGGGGATGTTGAAGGTAGCATGGAAACTGGACAAGATGGACTTTGTCCATGGAGCGTGTAACCCGTCTTCCCAGACTGCCTGCTTTAACATCCTCGAGGTCTCCCGCCTGATATGGATACCAGTTCAAGGGCTGCTTTCTTTATAGGAGTTACATTATTATAACAGCCGGGCCAGGCAACTTGCTCAGCTCTTCGTTTTGCCCCCTTACAGAGTTGTTGAGATACAATGAGGTCCAGAGCACTTGGGGTGACGGTGGTTTTATCGTATATGCCAGGAGGGTCATACAGAGGTGGGGAGGGTACAAAGGAGTGAGGGGGTGGGATTTCCCTCTTCTTTAAAATTTTTTTTTATTATTTTATTTATGTGTATGAATGTGCTGTCTGCATGTAAGTAGGTGCACGTGCAATGCTGAGGAAGTCAGAAGAGGGCATCGGATTCCTCTGGAAAATAACGACAGTTCTTTCTTAGCCGCCATGTGATGCTGGGAATCAACCCGGTCCTCTGCAAGAGCGTTGGTGCTCTTAACCACTGAGCCATCTCTCCAGCCCTGGGATTTCCCTCCTAAAATTGGACAGGTCCCTCTGGATGTTCTCTCTGGCTTGCTTGAGGGAGGCTAGGCCTGACACTGGGCAGTCCTCAGAAGAGGCCTCCGAAGGAGCTTTAGGGTTGTGCTCGCTTTGCTCCCCTGGGGGTTTAACAGGGCCCACACACTGTTGAATTTCAGCTGATTGGCAAAAAATTGGAGGGATGGGGTAATCCCCTCTTGGATTTCCCTATGGCAGGAAAGATAGGCTACCTGAGCCCAGATCTCAATGTCATATGAGTTCCCAGAGGCCATCCATGGGGCTACATTTAGAACCTCATCCCAGAACGATCGCTCATCGGCACGCATCCACACTCCTCTGAACCACAGATTTTGCAAAACTGCTTTATATCCTTCACCCCTCAGTACTGCCCCCTAGCCCACACGCCACCTGGGTCCTCCTGTGGTGTCTCATCTGGGGTACAGCGAGTATTTCCCATGATAGCAGAAAGAAAGAGAAATGGCCTATGCCCTAGGAGAACATTCCCCAGTGGCAAAGTCCTCTACTGGGTGATTCTACACTAGTCTCATGCCCAATCGCCTGACCTCCTCAAATTCAGGCGAACCTGTACAATACCACCTTAAGGGCTCTTCTTTATGCTTTGACCTTGAACAAAAGATGCTGCTTCAAGCCCGGATAGGTTATTGCTGACCACCCCGGCTCCAGGCACCCCGTCAGCGTCCAGTCAGAAGATGCAGGGCTTTCTGCTCACACCAAAGAGTAGCCTTGGTCAGAGAGATCATCAGTTGCCCTACCTACACCTTAACAGATCCCTTGCAACTGTGCAAACCAAAATAGAAGAACCAGCCGATCCTCAGAGCAGGATGGCCCACCCAGGTCGCCTCTCCGCCAATTCTTGTCCTTCTCCTCTCCTCCTTA
This sequence comes from Rhizomys pruinosus, assembly GCA_009823505.1. NCBI lineage: Eukaryota > Metazoa > Chordata > Mammalia > Rodentia > Spalacidae > Rhizomys > Rhizomys pruinosus. Next base: position 529,651 of record VZQC01011307.1, on the reverse strand, counting down.
CCCAGGGGCATTACTAACTCTCCCTGAGGGTCCTTCATGAGTTTTCTCTCAGCACTCCATGTTGCCGGTGTCCACGGGCGCCCAGGGCTTCCCTTCCCTCATCCGATCTCACAGCCACCATATTCAGACTGTTGCCCATCAGCCTCAGTCACACTGAGCCCCTCCGAGAATGAAGGACCGCCCCTGAAGCAATACGGGTCCTCTGAGTGCAGTGAGTGCAGGGACAAAAGCCTCCCTACCTAGGAGACTGCATCAGAGGGCAGCTCATTTAATAAGTTAGGGGAATAATTTTTATAGCCAGTTAGGGGAGGGAGGAGCCTTCCTCAATGGGAAGGGTAACGTGGCAGTTAGGAGGGCTCAGGTCCTAGGTTGTGCTTTCGGCCACAGGGTTTTGTGTGATTTTTCATGAAGGCATGGCAGGAAGGGATTATACAGCACTACCCTTTATTATCTACTTGACCGGAACTCTAATGCCCTAAGCCAGGGGTGCGGCCACCCATGAGCCAGAGATTCCCGCACCCCCTGCAGTTGAAATGGCTGAACTCCTGCTGACCTCACAAAGAGGCTTCCGGGGTTTCAAGCCATGCTGCTGTCCCAGGTGGGCACCAAGCCTCATATAATTCCCACACTCTAGAATACTGTCTTTGGTACAAAGCTTCAGAATTCAGTCTACACATTTTGCTCCCTGCCAGATTTTCATATGAAATCACTTCTCCTTTGCACAAAAGTTGCACAATTGAACCGAGACCTCCATCAAACATGGCCACTGTGACCACAGCAAGGCAGTAGGTAGACTGTTCGGGGATTTCTGTCCCCTGATCTATCCCTTGAAGGAGCTCCTATCCACTCCACTTCCGACACCTTGACGCTTTTTAAGGAGAACACATGGAGCACATCATCCCAGGGAACACATCCTGCACCTTGGCACACCAATGGGCTAGCAGCATGACAATGATTTGGCTCTTGTCGATGCTGCTTGAATGCCTGATCCTCTCCACTGCCAAAACACTCTGTGTCAGTCTGCAAGGGGCAGGCCCGCCACAGTGCAAAAGAGTTGTTTTTCTATCCAGGCTCTGCTCACAGCCCCCACGTACTTCACTCTGATAACCCCAGAACAGAAATATTAAACATATCACAAGGAAAACATAATGATATTACCCCTTCAGATAACTCTAAATATTTCCTCCATCATGAGAAGCCTCTTCCCCCCAAAATGGTTATTATTAAAGTAAAAATCCAGCCAATTATCCAGGTTTGCAACGCGTCCTGCAATACGAAAAACATTCCATACTTCCCAAATCAGACCTCTCTCTATCTAAAACCCAAACGAATTAGCGAGGCAACGGGCTGACAAAAAATCAGACGACCTGCTCAGTGGTGTGTGGTTAGCAGCCGTCATATTGTGCGGTGGTGGACTGAGACGCGCTCAGCTGGTTAAGAGCACTCGACCTGCCTCTTCGCAGAAGTGAATCTGGTTCACCCTTCCAGCTACCCACAGGCAGCTAAAGAACCTTCTTTATAAGCGGGCTTGGTCCGGAAATTGCGTTCATTCCCTAGCAATCGGGAAGCTAGAGGCAGGACTGATCTCCATCTGTGAGTTCAAGGCCACGCCTGGGCTACAGAGCAGTTCCAGGCCCGCCTGCGCCCGGCTACCGGAAGACCTTGTTTCAAAAAAGCACAAAAAAGAGGGCATATTGTTCGTGCACGAGCCATCTGAATTATGTTACCAGAACCCAAATCACGAATGTAGGCAGCTTCCCACACTCATCTGTAACATTTACACTCCAGGGGGGACCCCCAAAGCGTTGGCCGTCTCAGGCACCTGCACTTCAGGTTTTACCGCCACATACCCACACAGGTACACACACAAAACAACAATGAAATTTAAAAAATACAATCCTTTAAAAATAATGTTGGCCTACTCTGGCTCTCTTGGGCTTTGTGGTGATGTGCACACCTTGGGAGCCGCAGACCTGCAGCCCCGAGGTCAGACTGTAAGGTTCAAGGCCCCCAGCCCTTCTGCATCTACTTAGAGCGGAGCACTCAGGCCCGCGGGGCTAAAGGGAGGACCCTGTCTCAAAAAGACCAAACATTAAAAAAATAGGGGGGGGGCTGCAGATGGTCCTTGTGGTTAATACGTGCCTGCGGCCCAAGCCCTTGCAGCCCCGATTTATACATAACCCCTTCCCCCTACAGTCCCACCCACACATGGCAGGAAGAAACTCTTGATCCTGAAAAGTTATCCCTCAACTTCATCAATGCTCACCCACACACACAACACACACACACACACCACACATCACATATACCCGATAGTAACTAAGTATAACAACTTCACTCAGATAAATAAAGACAATAATAATAAAAAAGAATAATAGTTAGCACTTTCACCTGAGTTCAAAATAGTGTTATTTGCCACTTCGGCGGCCCATCGTAATCATATTTCCCTGGTCATACATCCCAGCTTGTGTCCTTATAATGGTGCTAAACCTGGCAGCCTCCCCCCCAGGCGAGCCCGATTTCAAACCCCAATGCAGACCTTGGGGGACCGGGGACCGCCTGCCACGCATCCCGTCCACTATCGGTGGATTGACGGGCATGGCTCTTCTAGTATCTCCTCAGAGAACAGCTACCCATCCAGAGCCGTCAATCAACTAAATAAAGGACCGGACAGATTGGGAACAGGGAGGTGGCCAGGCAGGTAAAGGGGGATCTGCGCCACTGCTAGTTTCCTTCGGAGACCCAGCCATAGTTTCTCAAACTTTCGTTAGTGACGCTATGCCAATCTTCATGGCGGTGATTGCGTCACGGAGGCGGGCAGCTCGAATCGGGCGGGAGGGACAGAATTCATTGCGCTTTCGAACCGGGAGGATCTGAGTGTACCCCATGCACTGGGGGGTGCGGGAGATATGCGGCAGACGCGAAACGAAAAGCCAAGGAAAAGGCCGTCGAGGAAGGGTCACGGGATTTACTATTATTGCCGTGGTAAAATGTAACAACATATTAAGTTAAATGCCTCCATTCCCCCAAGACCGCAATCAAAATGAAGGTATATTAAGGAGGCACACTAAAGACATAATTTAGTATGCAATCTCCTTTGGTTACTGAATCAGGAGTAAGTCTGGGTTTCTCAATATGCTAAAAAAGGGCTGTTTGGCAGCCACCTGCCTCACTTTTTGCTCAATAGACTGTAAAAGCATTCTTAGTAAAAAGCACCATGCAATGCATCCTAATCTAAAGCAGGACAGACACTTCTGGGGACATTTTCACAGCCCATCAACCACACAGTCACAGCACAAGACAGCTCTTAAGTTACTTACAGCACAGGATGCTCTGAGGTAGTAGTTTGCCGGTGTTTTCTCTAAAGAGGTCATCAGGCAACCAAAAGCTGCTTGAGGGCAAAGTGATTCTGAGTGCCATTGTGGGGGGACGCCTGATTCTACCTCTAGCTAGAGATGAGCAGACAAATGTCCACCTCTCACCTGCCAGCCCTCCCATTGCTGGGCTGTACATGTCTGCTGCTGTTTCCCCAGGTTGTCACGTCATAATTTCTCATAAAGCCATCCATCCCTGGATTATTAATTCAATGTCTCTTCTATAGGCCTCCTGGCTGGGCTATGAGTGGATAGATGCAACTAGATAATGGACATGTATTCTGAGTGTCTTGGGTAAATAACAACCCATGTACCCATAGTCCACCCTGTAAGTGTTCCTTCAATACACTAGTTTGATGACTGTCTTAAAAAACAAGATAGGTGATCTGAAGAATAGATATTTTCTGTCCTGGATACTGGGCAGATTCTGAGCTTGACTGGACTCTAATTCATGCTTGGGTTCTGGTGAGGGCCTTCTTCCTGGCTTGCAGATGGCTATCTTCTTGCTCCAACTTGATGTAGTAGAGGGAAGGGACAAGCCTTCTGCACTGTGGCAGAGGGAATGGGAGCCCTAGGTATGAGGGACAGGCATCCCAGAACCACCCTCAAGGCAGGTTTCTGCTAAGCCCCCAAAACTCTCAACCATGAGCCATTTAGCAACAGAAACAATAGGAAAGATCTTAAAAGACATTTGGAAGAGCCCCTTCCCTCGTACAAACAAGGCACTCACAAGACTCACAGTTCTACAAAAGCTCAGCTCACTCAGAGACTCCTCACTCATCTATTAAAATAACAAGCTCAGTGGCTCTTGGGAGGAACAAAGGCTTTTAAACCCTTGTACCAAAGCCATTTTTTTTTTTTCTTTTTTAATTACTTCAGAGATTATTAAAGTAGGAGCTTTACAGACATGAATTAGTTTGTACACTACATAAATTTATGGCTTGGATATGGCTTATCTTGGCAGAGCCTTCTCCACTTGACAAGTTTCGTATCAACACAATCTCTCAGTGTCTATCTCAATGCCTTGGACATGGTGGATACAGAATAAACAACTGACATAAATGAATCAGCAGATATGAATCAAGCCATCAACTAAATGACCCGTAGCTTTCCTATCAGGACTTGAGCTATTCCCAACAGGGAGATTATTGAACATCCATTTTTTCTAACATTTTTAAATCAGCTTTACAGGGAGGCAGACTATTAGAAAACATGGAGGCTCGTATCCATGCTGAACATGGTGAATTATTCACATGTATACCGTCCCCCAGTCCCCGCCCCCGCCCCCGCCCACTGGTGTCACCTCCCTCTGTGGCTCTCGTCCCCTCTCCCCCACGCTCACCTCGGTCTTCCCCCCCTCCTGGCGCGGGGCTGCCTTCGTCCCACGCCCCCACCCCCGCCGCCCGCCTCCCGCCAGTCCGCCCTGGCCTGCTCTGGTGCCTTGGGCCGCGGGGGCTGGGTGGGCGCGCCGGGACCGGCTGTATTCTTCCCTCCGGCCTCTTTCCTTGCTGTGCGTTGCCGCCCGTCCATCCGGTTTGCCCGCTCGCCCTCTGTCTCTCGGCTCCTGGTGTTTTCGGCCTTCGTCCACCGTCCCTCTGTGTCTCGTTCCCGCCCCTCTGGTTTCGGCCGCCTGCTGCTCCCCCAGGATCCTCGCCTCTGCGTTCTCCTGTCGCTCTCCTGATGTTGTCGCCCTTTGTCTTTCCCTCCCCTCTCTCGCTGCCCTCCCTTTGGTGCTTGGCCACCTCGGCCACCTGCTTCTGATATCTCGCTTTCTCTGTTGTCCCGTCTCCGTCCCCCCTTAGTCGCCTTCTCTCCGCTGTTTCCACGGCCCCCTTCCGTTTGCTTCCGCCCGTTCGCTCCTCTCTCCGTCCCCCCCCGGCCTGGGTGCCTTTGCTGCCCTCTGTGCCTTGCTTCGCCCCCTCCTCGTTCTGTCTTCTCCCCGCTGTCCTTCTGGCGCCTCCTCTGGTTCCCCCCCCCCGGGGGGGGGGGCGGTCGCCGCCGCCCCTGCCTCCCTCCCTCCGCCCCTTGGCCCTTCCCCTCTTCCCCCTTCTCCTCTGCGGCCGAACGCTTTGTTTGTTCCCCCGGCCCCCCTGTCCTACCACCTCCCGCTGCGCCCGCCCCGTCTCCCTGCTTGCCTTGCGTCGCGCTGTCCTGCCCCCGTGGCCCCTTGCCCGGTTGTCCGCCGTTGCCCCCTGCAGCGGCGCCCCGCCTCCGCTTGCCTCCCCCTCGCCCGCCTTCTGTGGCTCATCCCTTCCCTCTCTTCCTTAGAGTAGCTCTGCCCCCTTATCCCGTTCTCGGTGGCCCCCCGGTTTCTGCCTCTGCCTTTGGCTTGGCCCTCTATCCGGCCAGCCCCTCCGCCCCCGGCGCCCTCTGCGCCTGCTGCTGGTCTTTTCGGGCCCCTGTCCTTGGAGCTCTCCCTCTTCTGCGCGTTTCCTACTCTTTCTCACCACGGATCCCCCTGGGCCTTCTTTCCTTGCTGCTCCCTCGCCTCTCCGCCCTGTGCCCCGGCTTTCTCCTCTGTTCGCCCCCCTCTCCCCTCACGTCCTCCTTGGGTCTGGGCCCTTCGGGCCCCGTATCTTCCTGGGCCGGCGTGCGTGCCCGTCGCGGCGCCTGGCGTTGTTCTCTGCCCGGGGGCTGTTGGCCCGGGGCTCCCCGCGGCGCCGCCACCCGTCGCGGGGCTGCCTTGCCCCTCCGTTGGGATCCCTGGGGCTGCCCGGCGGCGCGGGCGCTCGCCCCTGGCTTGCCGCGCGCCCTGCCGTTCACCTCCTGGGCGGGCTGTCTTGCGCCGCCCGGCCCCTGCCGCGGGTCCGCTCGGCCATGCTGGCCTGGCCCGTCGCGTGTTCCCCCCGGCCCCTCCCTCCCCCGGCCCCTCCGGGTGTCCCTCTCTGCCCCCCCGTCCTGCCCCCCTCCCCCCGGCCTCGCCGCTCCCCTGCCTGGGTCCATCCTGGTGCCGCGAGCCGCCTCCTCGTGGCCGTGTCTACTCCCTCCACTGACCCCTCTCTTGGATTGTGTGGCTTCGTTCGCTTGGCGGCCTCCCAGCTCGGCTTCGGCTGGCCCGCCGTCGCCTCCCATCCTCTAAGCCAAGTCGATCGGCTGCTCGGTTGCGATGTCCTCCCCCCCGTACGCTCCCTGTGTATCTTTCATCACAGGGGGTTCCCCCTGCTCATGTCTTTTGCCTTCGCCCCTCTCGGCTCGCACCCCTCCCCCGGCTATCTGTGTCTTCTTGCGCCTCGCCTCTTCTTCTTCTCTTTCTTCTGTGCTGGGCTTCCCTCCTTTTCTTCTTTTTCTTCTTTCTTTTCTTTGTTTTCTTTTTTTTTTTTTTTTTTTTTTTTTTTTTTTTTTTGTTTTTTCCTTCGTAGGCTCGACCGGTTCCTCCTGCCTCCCTCTCTGTCCGTCTTCTTTGTTGCTCTCTTCTTTGCCTTCTCTTTCCCGTCCCCCCTCCCGCGCGCGAGGACCGTTTTCCTTCTCCGTCCCTTGGCGCCCTTCCTTATTTTGTTCTTCTTCGTTCTTGTTTGTCTCTTATTGGTCGGTCTCTGTCTTGTGGTGTGCTTGTTTGGTCTGTTTCTTTTTCTGTCAAGGCTGCGGTTTGGCGGTGCCCGTGCCCCTCCGGCGATGTCGTCTGGACACTCTTTTGGTCAACTTGATTGAACAAAAAACAACCTGCAACGCTCCACTGGATGGTGGACTGTGGGGGTTTGGGGCACAACAGTCTAGTAAGATTCTGGTTTGCACAAGGATGGGCCTATCAGCTCAGTGGATTATCACAATTTTTTTTTTTATTATGCTAAAAAATGAAAAAAATAAACCGAAAGATGCAGGACATGTTATGGGGCAGAATATCATGATCTGGGATGGGGTGGGGGTGGGGGGGAAGGGAAAGGGAAATATCGGCCTATGAATTTGAAAATGATGTATAAAATGCCAAAACCATAACTAAAAAGTTAAAAAAAAAAAAAAAAAAAAGTTTTCTGGGGGCTGGAGAGATGCCTAGCGGTTAAGAGCGCCGACCGCTCTTACAGAGGACCCGGTTCGTTCCCAGCACCCACATGGCGCTGAGAACCGTCTGAACTCCAATCCAGGAGAACTCCAGTTCCAGGGAATCCGACGATCCTTTCTGACCTCCGCGGGCATTCGCACGACCGGGTGCACAACTGCATGCAGACAGTACATTCATGCACATACAGAAATAAATAAAATTTTAAAAAAAGTTAAAATAAAAAAAAAGTTAAAAAAAAAGCTCTCTGCCATCTGTTACAGTGATCTCATCAGTTATGGCTTATTTGTCTCACTCATGTTGGCAATTAGCAAAGCATCTCCAAATGGGTTTGTGCACTTGGGGTTGTGTCTGGAGTGTGGTGATATTAACATGGGAACTGACGATTCCTGAGAGGTGTTTTCCATGGGGCTGAGCTAGCATGTCTGTGCTGAAGTAGTCTAACTACATTACAGCCATTTTAGACAAACATTTAGACAAACATTGGTTGCTGTGATGGAGGAGACAGGAACTGCCCATGCTGATCTTGGGTCTCTGAAGCTTACTGCTTATGGTAGCTCCAGGTTTTGAAGGATGATGAGTCTGACCCTCACTTTCAAGGGGAGATGATGTGAACTAACAGATAGCCACTGAGAAAAATTACTAATATTATTCAGTATGATGTTCTTTTAGGCTATAACTTCATTGGAGAATGATAAGCAAAAATACCCAGTATTCATAAAAGTTAGTTGATAGTCCCAAAGCAGAGGATGACTTTTATAATTTCAGATGGGATTTGCCCCAATATGAGAAAGCTGGATAATTACACTGTTTGATTGCATTCATTGGAGCTTTGAGACTTGTACCATTTTAAAAACTGATTTTTTTAACTGAATTTGTTGAAACTTTCATAAACCACTTTCAAAGAGTTAAACCCAAGGACAGTTCCTAGGCATTTAAACACTCTTTGTTGATATGGAGTGTTTTGCATATTTTGATTATTTCTCAGTATGGATGTGTGCCCATGCAGGCCAGACGTCACCCTAGGGTATCACTCCTCAGGGACCTATGCCTTTTTCTGAGACAGAGTTTCTCACTGGGATCTGGGTCTCCTGGGGTTTGTGGAGTTACTGAGACTGAGGAACCATAAGCACACACACGCATGCGTGTGAAGGCCAGAAGTTGCCTTCAGGTGTTTTGTTGGATCTGGAGCTCACCAGTTCCACTAGACTGGCTAGCTAGGAAATCCCAGGAATGCTCTGCCTTCACCACCCCAGCACTGGGGTTACAAATGCATGTCAGCACACCCAGCTTTTACCTGGTTGAAGAACTCAAGTCCTTATGCTTGTACCAGAAGCAGTTGACTGGCAAATTCCTCTCCCCAGCCCTGTGAGTCCTTCATTCTAGAGAAATATGAGTTATTGTTACAGCAAACAGGTATACATATATTCTTAAGCATTTGAAATTGAAGAGTGATTGCACTTATAGACAATTNCATTTCATTTTTTTTTTAATTTATTTATTTATTTATTTATTTATTTATTTATTATTTTTTATTTGAGGTACTGTCTTGCATGTGGTTTTGTGTACATGTGTCATGCAATGCTGCGGAGGTCAGAAGAGGGTGTTGGATTCCCCTGGAACTGGAATTCTCCTGGAACTGGAGTTACAGACTGTTCTCAGCCACCATGTGGGTGCTGGGGATCGAACCTGGGTCCTCTGCAAGACAGAGCGGGTGCTCTTAACGCTAGGCCATCTCTCTAGCCTCCTCACTTCCAATTTCTGACCTAGGATGGCGCTTGCCTGCCAGGGACCAGGCCTTTCTGCACATCTCCTAGAGCAAGCTGGCTGCTCAGTCTACAAGTTGTCCTTTGAGTTCTGTTAAATTTATTTTGTCTAAAGCTTTATAGGTCTGATATCAAAAATGACATCCCAGGAAGCCCAGGATCACGTAGGGAGAAGTGAAAATTTCCTTCCAGAACACAGCACACTAGTCTTTCCTAACACCTGAGTCATGGGTTAGTCATTCCTTGGTATCAAGATCCACAAACTTGTACTTTAAGTTCTGGTTTATTTGGGCAGTGTTTGGATGGGAAAAGGTCCAGGATTGGATTATATCCAATAATTATCTAGCCTCGATCAGTTAGAGGCCTTAGATGTTCAACAACTCAAGAGAGAAACTGGCTTGGGCTCAGACTGTAGGTAATGGTTGAGAAGACAGAACAGCGGGTTTATCTGAATCCATATGTTGGGAGAACTCTGTCTACTTCTTGAACATCCCTTCTGTTTTGGTCAAAATCTTAACTTTTAAACAAGAGAGAACATTTTTCAGAAAGGTAGAGCAGTCAGTGTGTTTCCAATGCTACTGCAACCCAGAGAAAAGCATACTAATTGTCAGTTTCACAAAACAATAAACTCCAAGAAAGAAAACTGGCTGCCAGTAGACCCGGAAGGCTGGAATCCAGGAAATCTTTGTAAGTTCCTGGGTTGATGATTTACACTTGACAATCCATGTGACCTTTATCTGTTATGTGTCAACTGAGAACTGCCTTAATTAATTATACTGAAAATACTGACACTACAACTTTGCAAATTATAATCATCATCATACAATTTCATGAGAATGGGAGTTATGACTTAATTTAGGCTTGTGCTCATATAACCTTTGCAACATTTCAAAGGTGGTAATAAAATAAACTGAGAATCTAGGAACTTGATTCTCTTCAGTGACAGTAAGCGACACCCCGCACCAATGAAATCCTGTCACCATGTCTAAGTAATAGTCATGGGGGCTGCAGAGATGGCTCGTGTGTTAAGAGCACTGTCAAAAAAAAAAAAAAAGCACCGTCTGCTTGCAGAGGACCCCAGGTCTGGTTCCTAGCACCACATGGTGGCTAACAACTGTCCATAACTCCAGTTCCAGAGGATCTTCTGCTTCTTTTGTCTCCATGCCATTACAAAAGCACTACATACATAGATCATACACAAATTGTTTACTTTTTTTTTTTTTTTTTTTTTATTATTATTTACTTTGTATGTGCTGAATATTCTGCAGAGTTGTGCACCTGTGTCGCAATGCCGCGAGGTCAGAGAGGGTTCGGTTCCCCTGGAACTGGAGTTCTCCTGGAATTGGAGTTACAGATGGTTCTACCGCCATGTGGGTGCTGGGGATCGAACTCGGGGTCCTCTGCAAGAGCGTCGGTGCTCTTAACGCTAGGCTATCTTCCAGCCCGGAATTATTTACTTTTTAAAAGAGAATACATACAATGCACAAAGCTAATTAAAATCAGGAAATTATATTTAATATTAGAAAAGGCCAAAAGGATAAACTAACATTTGCGAACTGACATATTATATCCTGAATTTAGACAGGTATTTACTCCTAAGACTTGGATGGGCTACAGTGTGACTTTGCTCTCCGAGCCCAAGACAGCACCTGCTCTACCTTCCTCAGTGACTCAGAAGTCCACTGTCATGTGCTCATTCATAATGGCTGTGAGATGAGCTAATAGCCTGTTCCCTCAGACATCTCATGCTTCCTCTCCTTTGCAACATTCTTCATGAATGGATGCCCTCCTGCTACAGCTGTCCTAACATGATGATCTGGAGGTGCACCTGTTCTGGTACGCGGGACCTGGCCTTGCTTCCTTGCCCAGGAAAGGCAGCATAGGAGTCTTGTACTCATTTCTGGAGATCTAGGGATGTAGTACAGAGCTGATCTTGTGTTGATGTCACTGTGAAAACCTGATTTCTATTTTGGGTCTGGTGTCACCTTCTGTTGGCTTCATGGTCTGGCTGTGTGGTGCTCTCTATAAATGGGTGTTTACAGAGATCTTGTCTCCACTGTGAAAACAGAGAATCTGGATTGTGAGATTCTACAATTTCTCTGCTTTTCTACTTCAAGTTCGAAACAAATAAAAATTTCATGCTATAAGAATATATCTGGGCTGTTCTTCACTTCTGTGATTATGACTAATCTGTAACAGTGTTTTGGAATCAAGGCTATAAACTTTCATGACTGTTTGTACGTATGAATGTCCCTGTGCTACGCCAATGTGAACACTTAAAACTGCATGCTGCCTTGCTGTCTATTTTAAATAAACTTTCTCCCACTGAAGCAAGGCTGTCATCTTGTGCTTTGTTTCTAAGTTCCTGTGCGGGAACTCAGTTTGGCCTTCTATTAGTCATTTTCTGTTGCTGTGAGAAAACCACCATGACCAAGGGAACTTATAAAAGGAAGAGTTTATTTGAGGTTATGATTGACAGTTCCAGGGAATTAAAAGTCCAATGTGGCAGGGAGGCATGGTGGCCGGGGCTGGAGCAGAAAGCAGAGGCTCATATCTCCAATGAGCACGGGAAGTCAAGAGAGAGCCTCTGGAGACTAGCAAGGCTTGTTAAACTCTCTAAGCCCGCCCACTAGTGATGTACTTCCTCCAGCATGGCCATACCTTCTAAGATATCCCAAACGGTGCCACCAACTGGGGACGAAATGTCTAAATACTTGAAGCCTATGGGGGACACTCTCATTCAAACCACTACAGGCCCTCAGATGTCTTCCTTATACAACCTTATCATGGTGACCACCTCTCCAGGACACATTTAGATATGCCTCCCTAACTACTCTCCCTGACTCTCTCTGGACTGTGCAGACCTGCCTTGGCAACCATGTCCTAGTGACAGTGTGACAGCCCCCATGGAACTTGTATGCGCCAGCTTCCAACCTTCCAAGGAAAAGTTCATATGGAAAATCTGTTTGGATAATAAAGGCACTGATTCTCCCCTCTTCCCCCTACCCCGCCTCCCCCCCTGCTTCTGGTATAGTCATAGAACTACCTTCTCTGCTCAGGAAACTAAGTGTCACATCATTAGATGAATGACATTCCCTGTCATCCTGGTGTAGTCTTCATATGAAGACTTAGGGCTACGTCAAGCTGGGATGCCCCTGGGATGCCAAGAACTCAAGGCCAGCTCCAATGCCAGAGGACAGCACAGACAGGAGCACAGGATGTCCTATGAGAGAGGCCATGGCCACAGGTCAGACACCAAACATCATGCTTTCTACCAGGTCAAAGGAGCACTGAGCGAACACACCACAAGCACTTATGTTTAGCTCCCCAGGGTTTCCCTTCCAGCGGCAGAACCAGTCATGCCAATACTGAAACCCTGCTTAGCTAGGGTTCAGCCATTATCTCCCATCCTGAGATGACTCCACAGAAGAATACCAACAAATGAGATTATACTATTGTGGCTTGGGAATAAACTGAGTATTACTAACCCTTTGCCCCAAGAAGTTAAGGCAATTGAAGTTTGCAAAACATTTTCAATGGTGTTTAAAAGTTCTTGGGGCCCAAGGGATAGCTCAGCAGTTAAGAGCACTGGGTTCTCTTGCAGTGGAGCTGGGTTTGGTTCTGAGCACACACCTGGGGGCTTACAACCATATGAACTCCAGTTTCAGGGGATCCAATGTCCTCTTCTGGACTCCATGGGAACTGCAGGGCATGGATGTGCTTACATACAAGCAGGCAAAACACTAAATCACATAAAATAATAAAAATACATCTTACTTCCCTGACTTTGCCTTCCCCTAAATCAAACTAAAGAATCTTCCTAAAGCTGTGAGATTTTATGGAAAACCACAAAGATTCTGTTCTACTTTTTTAAAGATGGGAGCTAGAGACAACTGTGTTCATTCAACAAGTCTCTACTGATGATGTGGAAAAGACTGGCAAACGCAATCTCAGCCTTCAGCAGTAATCCTGTGTGTGTGGAGAATTATCAATTGGCAATGCAATCTCAGCCTTTGGCAGGTATACGTGGGTGTGTGTGTGTGTGTGTGTGTGTGTGTGTGTGAATTATCAATTGTGATATACAACTCTTATTTTTTTATTTTTAATTTTATGTGTATGAGTGTACTATCTGCATGTAAGTAGGTGTACTCATGTCATGCAATGCTGTGGAGGTCAGAGAAGGGAATTGGATTCCCCTGGAACTGGAGTTAAGACAGTCCTTAGCCACCATGTGGGTGCTGGGAATCACACCCAGGTCCTCTGCAAGAGCAGTGGGTGCTCTTAACCAATGAGCCAACTCTCAGCCCTAGTATGTCACTCTTATACTACACTAAAAACTCCTTTCTTCACACTCCTACTCTATACTTGACATACCACAAAAATGTTTTGGACTATTGTTTTGCGTCTGATTCTTTTCTCTTAAAATCTATATATTCCTGCTTTTTTTCCTTTTTAAAAAATTACAACTTATACCTATATATCTAACTGCATGTTGCTTCATTAGTAGGATTGAAAGGTTATCCTGGACAAGCTGCAGCCCATGAAAAGAAAACAGCCAGAATTGACTAGAGACCAAGACAAAGCTCCAGAAAAAGTAGACTGTTTGCTTCTCATCCACCTGTGCCCTTTTGTCTAAGCCTGGGAACAATCTGTGGAAGAGGGGGAGTGTAGAATGTAAGGGCTGCGATGGGTGAATGTGTGAATGTAATGAACTACAACATATAGACTGGAACTCATTTTCAACTTGATTGAACATACAAGCCCCCCCTGCGGATGGTGGGACCCATGAGCTGTGTGTGTTTGGGCACAACTGCTTGCAAATTGTTTTACATGAAGGATGCTTGTACTCACAATTAATCCTTATTGTTAAAAAAAATGAATGAAAACAAAACAAAACAACAAAAAACAGAAAGATGCAGAAAAGTTACGGCAGAATGCGATCTGGGATGGGTAGTGGGTGTAGGTGGGGGGAAGGGAAGGGATATTGCCTGAACTGAATTGGAAAATGATGTATGAAAACACAAAGCATCAATTAAAAAAAATTACAACTATAGCTGGCTGGTGGCACCGTCTTAATCCCAGGTCCTCGGGGTGGGGGTGGGGCAGAAGGCAGGTGGATCTCTGTGTTCAAGGCCAGCCTGGTCTACATAGTGGTCCAAGACAGCTGGGGCTACAGAGAGACCCTGTCTCAAAAAGACAAAAAAAAAAAAACCCCAACACCCCCCCCCCCCCATAAATTTACAACTATGTGTTTAGTGTGCCATATGCCACTGTGTGCATGTGGAGGTCAGAAGACAACCTTGAAGGAGCTCGTTTCTACCTTCTACAATGTGGGTCCCAGGGGACTGAAACTCAGGTTGTCAGGCTTGTGCACAAGCATCCCTGATGAACCACCTTGCTGGCCCCTCCTGCATTTGTAAATACATGTGATTCCTAGTCCCTCTGAAACCAGGGTTATCATTATTTACAGATGCTTTGCCTAAACTTCCTGCCTCCTTTGTCAGTATTTTTACAATTATCGTCAGATCTTTGGGCTATAAAATGGCCAGTAAAAAGTTAACCATGGACATCTAGACTTTTGCTTTGCTTTGACCCTCTCAAGGGATTAAACTGGGATTTTGAGAACTCTAGCTGAGAAACAGATAGACCCAGAGGACTGCTAAACCCAGCCAAGCAGAACAAGAACCAAACACTAAGCCAAATGAACTAACTAGTGGGGCGGGAGGATCCAGGCTTTTGGCTGGAAGATGGCTGATGTATAGTGTGCTTTGCTGTGTACATGAAAGGAAGTCCTTGCCCTTCTTACTCGGTATCTCATAACAGTTTGGTAGACTATGCTTTTGTAAACACAAAGGGCACATTTGGAAATGACTTTTATTCTCCCTGTTTGATCTTTCTAGAGTTCAGAAACTGGAATGTGGTATTTTTTTTTCCACAGGTTCAAAAATAGTTTGTCTCCCTTGTTATCAGGAAGTAACTGAACACTAGTCCCCAGCCACAGTCTTGCCTGCGACATCCTATTTGGGGATGATATTCGCTTAATCTGAGCCACCACACACTTAAGGAACCCACATCGGCTTTACAGACCCCATATTTACAATGTCCTCTTGGGAAAACCAGCCCAGGACCTGGCTTGTTGGGACCTCAGCATCCAGGTGAGTGGGGAGGGTTCCCTCCTGGCAGGCCCAGGACCTACAGGATATGGGGGATCTCGGAAAATGGAAGTCACTGAACCCAAAAGTGCTGCAGGCGACCTGGCAGCAAGCTCCCAGCTCAGTTTTCTAGCTAGGAGAGACTGATACATGTGCCATGTTAGACTTTTCATTTTTTTTTTTTTTTTGGATAATTTAGGTTCCAAAATCTCAACTCTATCCTAGCACTGTTAGACTTTTCAAGAAAGGCCCTTGAACCAAAAATAAGGTCCTATTGCCATTTTAGCTGTACTCATCTACCTAAGTAAATTTAGTGAAGCCACTCTTGTTTTGTGAGTGTGGATATTCTCTCTTGGAGATGGTGTTTGGTCAGCTATAAAGGAAATCATGCCTGAGACCCAGGGCAATGTCTATAGTTCTGCTTTTCGGGTTTCTCACTCTAGCCATGCCTCTGTCTAGAATATTTCTGGACTTCTTTTTGTACACTGCAGGTAACTGATGGCTCTGAAAAAAACTTTGTTTATTTGGGAGTATTGAGATGACTTCATTTCCAGTTCCAGTACCTACCTACCTGGTATTGACCAGATCCCTTTGTATCACCTAGTGTTCACAAATTCTCATTTCTGTCTACTTCAATATTCTTGGTACAGACCCTGATTTCTCTCACCCAACTACCAGCCAGAGCCAGGGGCCTGACTACCCAGACTGCAACTTGAATCTGGGCCTGGTGGAGTGAGAGCCCTTGCAAGACTATGCACCTTGGCAGGCCAAGGCAGACACAGAGGCCTGGCTGCTCCTTGTCTGGTTGCTGCACTGCACGATGTTTGCGCCATGTTTCCCTTTGCACTGCAAGCTCCAAGCCTGCAGACACCACAGCAACAGCACCACAGCCTCACTCAGGGGCCTAGTGACACTCAAGGGGCACCACTGTGGGGCTTGGAGCTCTCCTTTCCTAACCCGCTGGATCTAGTTTACTGCTAATCCTGCACCCAATTCTGCCTGCCTGTCCTCTAAGGACTAATGAATAATTCTCCTTTTCGTTGCAGCAATGCCTTTTAAGATCTGTAGGATCCTGAAAAAATGATGCTTGGCAGCACATCTAAGCAGGCACTGTTTTGTAGGGATAATAGTGCCAACAGTCCTTGGGGGCTGATTCTCAGACCAACTTCCTCTACACGGCAGTTCCACAAAGAAAGATATTCACCTTGACTGATGCTGAACTACCTTCCATTTCTCATGCATACTGCAGAACAGGCTACGGGAGCACACCAGCCTGCCCACTTCTTTACCTTCTTCTTGTCTCTCCCAGGCTCCCTGTGAAGGCCCCTCTGACCTGCTGGGAGGTCTGGCCCTTTCTAACCTCTGAGCACTTATCAGTGTGTCTGCTGTGTCACCCCACTCTAAGGAAAGCCAGCTGTCTAACTGCCAGGGCACTCTCTCACTCACCCCACCATCTGCTTGTTTGAAATGCCTGGAAAAGCATTTTGATAAAGGCTGTGGCGTATCGATGGCACACAACTAACTGGTCATTAGGCTACTGACTGCAACTGTGACAACAGTTTGGTACATAAATGCCTTTTGAAGGGTATTCTGATTTCAACTTCACGCTTAACTCTGATTAGTTTTGAGTCAACATTTATAACTAAGATGGAAAAAACTCTCCTAATCTTAATCGAAAATACAAGCATTCAGTCACTGGAGAAATAGAAAATTGTCCAGAAGCTCAACTGTCAGTAGTGGAAGATTTAGTGAGTAGGACAGTACCCAAGCACCAAATCAGACAGAAAGGGCATGCAAAGGGCACACAGCTGCCTCTAGGGCCCCCCAAGACTGTACCAAAATCAGAACTCCAACCCAATCGATAGCTACCACTCTGACAAGAAATGCAGTTCTCCCTGAAGCTGGGCACGTGGCAGGAAAATATCTAGGACAAGTGAGTGAGAAAAGGCTTTAAGAGTTGAGTTTTAGCCAGGCTGTGGTGGCGCTCCCTTTTAATCCTAGCACTCTGGGAGGCAGAGGCAGGCTGTATCTTGTGGTGAGTTCAAGCCAAGCCTGGTCTACAGAGTGAGTTCACAGGACAGTGGAGCTACAGGCTACAGGGAGCCCGTCTCGAACATAGACAAAAAAAAAAAAGTTGAGTTTTGCAGATGGGCTGGGGTCCTTGCTGCCCCAGACAGGGAGAACTGAAGACAAAAAAAACTATGTAAAAGTCAGTGGCCCTTTTGGGACTCAGAGAGCACTGTGAACAGCTTCATCAAGGTGCCATTTGGAGAACATTAAAAATCTTTGAGGAAGCAAAAAAAACATATTTTGGGGCTGGTTCTGCTGGTCTCACACCTGTATCCCAGCACTATCGGAGGCTCGAGGCGGGATTCGAGATGGCTCAAGCTGTCAAGTTATCAGAGTTCCAGGCCAGTTTGAGACTTAAGAGACCATTCTAATGAAAGAAAACAAAACAAAGAAAAGAAAGAAAAAGGGACGGAGTGACAAAAGGAAGGGGAAGGGGAAGGACACAGAAAGAAAGGGAGGGCGAAAAGAAAACTTTGTAAAGAACCATGGTGCAAATGGAAGTATGACAGACAGGCAGAATGCTACATGTGTGCACTAGGCTTGCCTAAGGAGGGTGGGAGTCAGCACAGAGCCCACAGCTGGACGACCACAGTGGGTCCACTCAGGACAGATGTGGGAACACGGAGGAGGAGAGGGAGGGCGCGAGAGATGAGATACGCAGGGGAGATCAGCTTACTCTAACGCCGCTTCAAGCTGTTTGCTTGGGTATGCTAGCAGTGACGATCTACTTCATGGACAGGGATCCAACCCATGCTTAAGGCAGAGCTTAAGCTGCAATCCCGTAGACAGGAACAGAGTCCTCTGGGTATACTTACCAGATCTGCTTTATTCTTGCTATGAAGATGCTGACATTAAGGGACACTGGATTTCCCTTACTGGACAGCATTGAGCTCTCACGCTGAACTTGGACCAGTGTCTACAGAGGGATACTCTACGTCCAACTGCAGCTAGGGAGTCTGGAACCTAGAGTACCATCCGTGAAGAAAAAGCACCTATTCTACTTAGTTAAGCCACCAAAGAGTCCCAAACTGATTGACCATATACGAGTCTCTCATAAAGGACTGCTGACGTCAGAGCGAATGCATTACAGGTTCCTTAGAAGCTAATGCATCATTGGGACTCTCTAGAAGTGGAACGCAAATGGATGCTCTAAAGCTAGAGATTAATGATCATGAGAGCTGAACTGCATACGTCCTGAAACTGGAATGTTACCTGGACGTGAGAGCTAAACGCTCTGATCTCAGAGCAACGTTCAGACTCTAAGCTGACTGCTTCATGACACCTCATGAACCTGAACTGCTTAATGAGTTATGGAATGGACTCATTACTACGTCTGGAGCTATGCATATGGATCGAGCTGCTGCTTACAGAGCCCTGAGAACAACTGCTACATGGCATCCTTGAATAACTCCTTCAGACGCCTTGAGACTGAACTTAAGGTTCAAAGTGACTATCATTACATGGAGGTCCAGAAACTGACTGCATTACATGGCCACCCTGAGAGCTACTGCATACTGGGGTCCTCATAGAATGGAACTGCATACATGCTGTCTCTGCTGGAAGATCTACGCCTCTGAGTGACTGCTTATGAGTATGAGAGGAAAGCTCATGGGACACGCTGAGCTGGACTGCATAAAGACGTCCTCATAGAAGCTGGAATGACTATTACGTCTGGCTGAATGGATTAATGGCCCCTGAAGCTGGAATGTTCAGATTTCCAAGCTAAGATAGCACTCATATCTAACTGCTCATGGACACCTCCGAGCTGCTGCTTACAGAGTCCTATGAAGCTGGAGATATAAGACATAAATTAACTCATTACATATATGAGAAGCAATGCAACTGACACCTATGAGAGCGGAAGCATTATGGACTATGGGAACTGGACTGCTTCATGACACCTGGTGAATGCTTATGCACTCATAGAACGGACCGCATGGCCCTCAGACGGAGCAATCGACCTCTGAGCAGCTGAACGCATATGGACCTCATGAGAGGAACTGCATTATAGACCTGAAGTGATCATCCCTCCAGAGTGGAAGTACTACAGACCCTCATTCGAGAAGCTGGAATTGCATACTGATGTCAGAGCTGGGTTACTGGACCCTCATAACTGACTGAAATGTCCCATGAGCGAACTGCATTCATGCACCCATGAAAGCACGCTTACTGACCCTCATAATGAATGATAATGACGCCCATGGCTGAACTGAACTGGACTCTCATAAGCGATGTACGACCACTCATGAGAAGCTGAAGCATTACAGATGTCCTCATAAAGCAGACTCATTATGGACCATAAGCTGGATTTACCATTTATTTGTATTATTATTAAACTAAGATTTCACTTCTCCCCATCTTAATCTAGGCCCCATTCTTCACACTTCGAGTAACGTATTGTAGAAGTTGTTAACAGAAAAAAGAAATGAAAACCTAGTTCCTAACTACTATTCAATGGAAAAAGAACAGGGAGGACTATGTTCCTGAAGGAAGGAGCCCTGCCACAATGCACTCACAGCCTGTGGCCCAGCAGTCCCTCATCCTCAGCCTCGTGGCCCATGCAGTCTGCACTTGGTCCTCGCTCACAGCCTGTGAGCCACAGCAGTCATAGCCTGTGGCCCATGAGTCAGTTTTGACCCACAGTCAGCCCTGAGTCATGTACTCACAGCCACTGACCCAAGCAATCACAGTCTGAGACCACATCTGAGCCTGTGTGGTCATGAAGCTAGCCTCTGTACCACACAATCATAACGTGTCAACATACACAATGAATCCAACCAGGGAGAAACCTTTGATGCATGTGGACGTATGTGCATTCAATTAAGCAAAAGCACTTTTTTGAAGTCCTAAAGTAGTAGTCCAGAGAGGTGTTGGAGGGGAGGAGACAGGGAGGAGGGAGGAAGAGAGGAAGAGCGGGAGGGAAGGAATGTGACATTTGGGAAACTATAGTTCATTTTGTTTTAGTAAGATCAAAGGTAAAGTCAAATTAAACAAATGTACTTGTTTTATTATTGTTGAATTGAAGAGAAACATTTCAAAACTAAAAACATTCTTTGAAATTGTTTGGGGTTTAGGTATCAGTTTCCCAGTTAAGGCATTCTACATGGCTGAAGACCGTCTGGACTCGGTTCGGAACTCAGTTCCAGGAATCCGACGTTCTGACTCCGATGCCGACGTGGGACCCTGCACCTACTCATACACAAATAAAAAATAAACTTAAAAAAAAGAATAAAAATACTGACCGATTGAGTGAGTTCCAGGACAGGCTGGGCTACAGGGAAAAAAAAAAAAAAAAAAAAAAAAAAAAAAAACAAAAAAAAAATATTACTGACTTGAGATAATCCACATATTTTCAATAAACCGAACTGATCTTGTTCACTAGCAGTTAATCCATCTCAGCACAGGAAACACTGTCAGAATTGTAACATTAATATGTAGAGATGGGACCAAATTGGGGCCGGTGAGCAGCTCAGCCAGTTAACACGCACTGGCTAGCTCTTGAGGACCTAGCCAGTTCAGTTTCCGCACCCACACAGTGGCTAACAACTGTCTGTAACTTCAGTTCCAGGGCATCCGACGCCTTCTTCTGGTCTCCCCAGGCATTGCACAGCTATGGTGTAGAAGACCTATATAGGGGAAGCCTACGTGGGGTGTCCCAGCCTCTTGCCATCTTTGGAAAGTATGGGACGTTGTCCCTGGAATTCTTAACTCTTTTTTTTTTGTTGATTGTTTGTTTTTTTTTTTTTTTTTTTTGGTGTTTTTGAGACAAGGTCTCCTCTGTAGTCCCGGTAGATCCTGGAACTCATCATAAGACCACGCTGGCCTTGAACTCACAAAGATCCACCTGCCTCTGCCTTCCCAGTGCTGGGATTAAAGGCATGTGCCACCACGTAAGGGACTAAACACAGTTCTTAGCCACTGTGTGTGTGCTGGGACTCGAACCCGGGTCCTCTGCAAGAGCAGTCAGTGCTCTTAACTGCTGAGCCATCTCTGCAGCCCCTGGAATTCTTAACTGTTACTTAAGTTCAGGGCAGGGCAGAAATATTCTCAGTGATCACCGAATGCACAACTTTTCAACTTGCACTGCTATCATGAGGACACAAACCTCCAGCCACCTGCAAAGTCCTCAAGGGCTGCCAGGAGCAGCTCCACCCTGAGCTCACTGTGATTCCCGATTTCCTACCAGAGCCCTTTGTGTTCAAGTTTTCAGGAGGAAGTGGAACCGCACAGGGAAAACATCAAGACAGGGGAAAGAAAAGACACATCTCTATTAACACCAAGACAGACTCTAGTTTTGCCTTTTGTCAAAACAGAATTAATTACAAGTAAGCAGCAAATATATTTAAAATGAAAAGCAGAGGTGAACTCCAGGGAAAGAAACAGTGTAACTTACAGCACACTTGGGTTGAGAGTCTCTAACAATAAAGACAGTAAGTACTTTTTCCCACGTTGCTCTGGTCTGACAGACAGCAACATGTAAGGGATTTCCTTAAACATTCAGCACTGACACATAACTAACTCTCAGTTCACATCCAAAAGCCACAGAAGTATGTACCAAAAACTATTTGAAATGCTTCATATTTTGTTTGACAAATGGACAAATGCATTGATTTGTAAACTGCAGTTTTTAATATCACTCTTCTATTTAAATTCTTTCCTTTAGTCCTTTTCCTTTTATATATTATTTTTTTTAATTGATATATATGGGTATATTGCCTGTATGCATGTTCGTGTATCCATGTTGTACAATACCCACAGAGGTCAGCAAGATGGTCACCAGATTCCCTCGAACAGGATTAGTGCCCGCGGTTGTTAGGTGCCATTTGGATCTAGGAATGTGAAACCTGGTCTCTGCCAAAAGCCTGTTAGCCAGTGCGCTTTAATACTGAGCAGAATCGCTCTACCAGCACCTGTGCTCCAGGGTTCGATTAAAAAAACAAAAACAAAACACAATACTTACCCTGTTACGATTATAGATCATTTAAACCCTAAATATCTAGAGAGCATATTATTTAGTTAAAAGAGCTAAAACATTTGAAAATTAAGGAAAGGACTGGGGGCTGGAGAGAGATGGTCAATCATTAAAGAGCAATGCTGCTCTTAGCAGAGGAAAGGTTTGATTCACCAGCACCCACATGGTGGCTAAAACCATCTTTAAGCTGGGTGTTGGATGGCGCTCTGCCTTAATCCTAGCACTCTGGAGGCAGAGGTTAGAGGATCTCTGTGAACTCAAGGCAGCCTGGTATACAGAGTGAGTTCCAGCTTCAGGAACCACCTGGGGCTATATAGGTAGGACCCCCTGTTAAAGAAAAAAAACTAATGATGGGATGGTAGATCACACTCCTCCAGTGAGGTCTAAAGCTTGGGCAGGGTGGGAGAGCACATGTGTCTCCTGTGTGTTACAACTCCGTGCTATGTACATCCGTGCTGTAGTGTAAGCTCAGTCTCTGTGATGTACACTCAGTGTCCTGTGTGTACACTCAGTGATCTGTATGTACACTCAGTTCCTGTGTGTACCTCGTGTCTTTATGTACACTAGTGTCCTGTGAGGCTAACTGAAGCAGCCCTCCTGCAGGTACTCAGCCCTCTGATCTTGATGGAACTGTGAGGTGTGCATCTCATACATAAAGTCCTATATCCATGTTCTGTGAGGCCACTACTGAAGCAGCACCCTCCTGCAGGCATCACAGCCTCTGACTTCAGTGGGAAGAGAGGAGGTCTGCAGGCCTCAAGTCTGACCTTGCTGCTATCGCTTCCTGCTCTGATCTTGGCTTCACTCTTGGGCTGTTGGTGTTCCAGGGGACACATTTAGCCCCTTCTTCTCAGGGATATCTCCGGTCAGAGAACATTTGCTCCAGAAACCTCCCAGTTAGACTTCCCTTCATATTATATTGCACAGAAGCGAGTCAGACAACCAAAGGAATTACTAGTAAGAAGAGAGTTAGTGTGGTTAGCATGGCTGGGTCACTGGGAGATAGAATGGACACGGGGAGTGGGCTGGGTGCTGTGGCACTGATTAGCAGAGTGGCTGCTGGTTGAGGAACAGGTAGAACAGGTGTCTGCACTGAGGAAACCCAGGGTCATTACATACTCGTTCGCTACTTTCAAGATACTTCGTTCAGATGAATCCTAATTTTGTTTATTTTATTTTTTGGGGGGTCTTTTTAGAGCAAGGGTCCCCTATAGTCCATCTGTCCTGGAACTGCTAATACGTACCAGGCAGGAGGCCTTTGAACTCACAGAAGTCTATTACACTCCTACCTCCTCCTCCCAAGTGCTAGGGAATTACAGGCTTGCACCACCCACGCCTGGCGCCGCAAATTTGAATATTTTCTAAGCAGAGTACCAGAGCAAGCTATCACTGGCTAACCTTCCCCAATGGTATATTCGATATGCCAGATCTGTAGATATATGGGATGGTAAATCTTCACTGATAACTGGACTACACTTAGAATCACCATGGGAACAACACTCCTGGTGTGTCTTGAGAGCATTTTCAGAAAGTGTTTTAACTGAAGCGAGGTTGAGACCCACTCCATATGTGGGGTGGTACTGTACCATGGGGTTGGGGTGGGAGTCCTGAGATAAGCGAAACAACAGTGTGTCCCTTATCTGGGAAGGCATGGTTACCATCCAGACTTCCCACCCCCTGCAGCTAGGACTTCCTGCACACTCGACCAAAACGCATCTTACTTAGATTGATTTTCTGTTAGTTTTTGTGTCCACAATCAAAAAAGGAACTAATACAATGTATTTAGATGGGAACTGCCAACTCTACCTTGCCCAGAATCTTGGGGCCTACCAGAAGCACTTATATAGACTTCCCAGGCAGCTTTTCCCTTGCCTGGAAGGTCGAAATTGGAAGTGAGTGTGTGGACCCGGTGGGGTACAGCTAGACATTTGTATCATGTGAACAAGGTCTGATAAGTTGCCCGCCTGGGGGTAACTAAAACCCAGCCGCCAAGTTTTTCACCAAGTTTACCACTGTTAGGCTTTCACTGAGCTTATGACTAAGGTAGATTAACCCGAGGCATCCCCAGGCCCAGTTTACTGTAACTCTCAGTTATAAAGATAGATTAACAGCTCCTTTGTTTTCTCTCTTCTGAAGAGAATAGATCTCATTTATGTAGAACATCAAATGACCAGATTAGACAGTGAGATTCCCACACATCGTTTTCTCTAACGGGAAACAATTTATCAATAAATCAAAAGCTGGTAGAGAGAAAAAAAAATAGAAAACTAGAAAAACAGCAGAGTTCTAGGGATTTATCTCAGAAAGTCAGTGAAGGATGTGCCTGGGCCTCAGCTGCCTGGGGTGCTCAGCTGGGGGTTTCCCTGGCCTGGGCCTCAGCTCCACTGGGTGCTATGGGAGCTCACTAGCTTTCAGAGTCCAACAAAGTAGCATCCTAGGAGACTTTGAAAACTGTTAAAAGATTTTTATTTTATTTTATTTTTTTAAGGAGAAGTGAAAGCAAGAATAGATAGGTACATTTTCTAGCAAGGAACCAGATGAACAGGGTGAATTAAATGTCCAACTTCAAAGTCCATTAGAATTTCTCAGAGAGGAGTTCTGAAGCATCCATTATTGGGCTTCTCCTTTCGTTCATTTGGCCATGGTGTCTGGATTTAGGATCTGCTTTCAGGCATTTTGATAGTCACGGTATGAGTTTCCTCTTAGATAGTTATGGAAGACAGGAAGTTAGCTGATAAGGAATTACCAAGCCTATCCAAACTATCTTCTTCTGGACTACATGCAGCTGGTTCAGGAAGGTAGAACCGCATTTAAATTTGGAAAAGTGGATCTCTTCTTTGGTAGCCTGGAGTAGGAGATACAGAGGCTCACCTCCAAATGTTGTAAAGTCGCGGTGGAGACCACTCACTTAACCACGTGGAGTTTTGAAGGAGGGTTTAATTTAATTTTGATGCAGGGCTGACGCTCACCTCGGGAGGAATGTGGCTGGCGTATAAGATTTTTTTTAAGGAGCTGGAGAGACAGTACAGCAGTTCAGAGTATTGACTGCGCTCCCAGCACCCACATAGCAGCTAACAACCATCTATAACTCCAGTTCATACATCGTTAAGTTTTAAATTTGTGAATTTGAGGGCTGGAGAGATGGCTCAGCAGTTAAAATCACTAATTGTTCTTGCAAAGGACTGTAATTGATTCTCAGCACCCACATGGCAGCTAACAGCCCCCTGTAACTCCAGTTCCAGGGGGAATCTAGTGCCTTTTTCTGACCTCCTGGGCATTGCACAGCACGAGTGCACTTACATACATGAGTGCACTTACATCTTACATGAGTGCACTTACATCTTACATACATGAGTGCACTTACATCTTACATACATGTAGGCAATGCACTCATATATATAAAATAAAAAAATAATTTTTTTTTTTTTTGTCTTTTTGAGACAGGGTCTCCCTGTAGCCCCAGCTATCCTGGAACCCACTATGTAGACCAGGCTGGCCTTGAACTCACAGAGATACACCTGCCTATGCCTCCTGAGTGCTAGAAATAAAGTATTTTTTAATTTGTGAATTTAAGTCTTCCAACTTTGTGGGTTTTCAAGGTCATTTGGACCACATGTGCACACACACACACCCATGCTCTCACATGCATCCACACACATATGAGAACATTTGTGGGCTTCTATAGAATTCTTTGTGAAATTTCATCCGGATTTTTCCATTCCTGCATCAGTGGATACCAGTTGCCACTGAGATTCTGATAGTGACTTCTTAGATTGCTATGGGTAGTACTGAACATAATACGTCTTCTAGCACATGAACACCTTTACTTTTTTGGGTCATCTTGAATCTGTTTCAGCATCATTTTTATATTTTCAGTTATTTTTTATTGTGTCTGTGTAGCATGTGTCTGTATATGTATGCTTACATCTATGTGCACATGTGTGAATGAGTGGTGTGCACATGTGTGTAAAGAGGTGGTTTCTTGGGGCTGGAGAGATGGCCTAGCGGTTAAGAGCGCCGACCGCTCTTACAGAGGACCCGGGTTCGATCCCCAGCACCCACATGGCAGCTGAGAACTGTCTGAACCTCCAATTCCAGGAGAACTCCAGTTCCAGGGGAATCCGAGACCCTCTTCTGAACTCTGCGGCGTTGCACGACATGGGTGCACAGACTTGCATGCAGACAGTACATTCATACACATACAGAAATAAATAAAATTAATTAAAAAAATTTAAAAAAAAAGTACAACATTTAAAAAAAAAAAAAGAGGTGATTTCTTCTCTGATCATTCTCCATCTTATACTCTGAGGCGGGGTCTCTCATTTGTACCCAGAGCTTCCTGACTCGGCCACCCGAGCTGGCCACCTTGCTCTGTCTCTCCTCTGCCTCCTTCCTGCACATTGGGATTACAGGTAGTCACTGTGCTGCCCAGCACCTACATGATGCTAGGAGTCTGAGCTTCAGTCATGTACTTGAACAGCAAGCACCCCTCAGGCCTTGTCCCTCAGCAACATTGTTCAATTTTAATATAGAAATATTGCTCCCCCTTGATACAGTTTATTCCTACAGAATAGACTCTAAATCAGACAGCAGCTGCACAGGAAATAAGGTCAATAGCTGACAAGTGGGACCTCATCAAACTCCAAAGCTTCTGTACAGTGAAAGAATCAAGGAAGTGAAGAGAAAACCCACAGAATGGGAGGAAACCTTCACCAGTGATACATCTGACAGAGCATTAACATCCAGAATCTATAGACTACTCAAAAAGACGTGAGGAAACAAATGACCTACTCAAAAGATGGAGTAAAGAGCCACACAGAGACTTCACCAGTAAGGAAGTAAAGATGGCTGAGAAACATCTTAAAAAATGTTCAACATCATTAATAATAAAGGAAATGCAAATTAAACTGTCAGATGTCATCTCATTCCAATAAGACTGGCTACAATCAAGAAAACAAAAGATACCAAATGCTGGAGAAGTTGTGGGGAAAGGGGAACACTCTCCACTGCTGATGGGAATGTAAACTTGTACAACCACTGTGGAAAGCAGTATGGAGAACCCTTAAAAAACTCAAAGTGAGCCTGCCACCTGACCAAGTCATACCACTCCTAGGCATGTACACACAAGACTCATCCTACTGCAGAGATACATGCACATCTATGTTTATTGCAGCTCTCTTCACAGTAGCAAAGAGCTGGAACCAACACAAATGCCCCTCAACAGATGAGTGGTTGACAAAAATGTGGTACATCCACACATTGGAATTCTATGCAGCAGTAAAGAAAGATGACATCATGAACTTTGCAGGTAAATGGATGGAGCTAGAAGATATCATTTTAAGTGAAGTAACACAGTCCCAGAAAAACAAATGGTGAATGGTTTTCCTCATTGTGGATGCTAACACCAAATCCCCAGTTGAAAGGCAACTTGAACAACATTATTTTTATGCTTCTTTTTATCTGAAAGAAACTGTATTGCTATAATGTGAATCTCAATGCATTCTAGAATCGGTCTACCACTTTCAGACTCTAATTACTGTATATGGGTGGAAGGTATGTATTCATATTTTAGAGTAATATAAAATTAAAGGGGAAAAAATGTGAATTCCCTAAACATTTTGGAATTAACATACAATTTATTCTCGGAGGTCATAATTTTGATACACATGTGACAGATATAAAAGCATATATTAGAGCAATACAAAGGGGAAGGAACAACAACAAAATAAAGAATGGGTCAAAGAACTGACTGATACAGTTAAACTCTGCCCAAAACAACAAGCTGCCTCTGCAGTGAAAAACTTTGGAAAGACTGAGAGAAAGATGCAAGACATGTATGGCAGAAGGCATGAAAAGGGGTGGGGTTTGGGCCAGAGAGAGGGGAATGTGTCTAAATTGGACTGAAAGATAATGTATAAAATGTACAAATCATCAATAAAATTTCTATTAACTTTAAAAAAAATTTTCCTACATTATTCTGTTGTCATTGGAGCTGTTTTCTTAGAATCCTTTCAGGATTATTACTAATTGTTATTACTAATTCATAGAAATAACTGAAATTTGTGGATTGGTTTTTTTATCTCGAAGTCTTATTGGATTTATTATTTTTCATAGTTCTGGATTTTTAGAGGGACTTCTGCATATAAAATCATCTGGCCTGTGGACAGAGATTGCTTTACTGCATGCTTTCCAATATAGATCTCTTTAGTTTTTTTTTTTTTCATTTTGTTTTGTTTTTTTCATAATGAAACTTTGTACCAAACTCCTCTGGTTCTTTTTATTTTCCCCTTGAGTAGGGATCCCAGAGTGAAGAGCCTTCAGCAAGGATGTGATCGTTCCAAGTCCTTGACAGTCACAGTGAGATCAGCCATGAGCTGTCGGTCCCATTAGTTCTCGAGATAAAATCTGTATGGAGCCATGATTAGAGAATGGGTGGTTTGTGAGTAAAAATTGCTTGGCTAGTGCGGTGGTTTAGTTTTTGAACAAGTTAAATTAAAATCCTTATTAAACCTTCGAATAGAGATGTGAGAATATTTGAGTCTGGAGTTCAGATAGGAAATTGGGAATTACCAGCATGTGCTGGCATAGCTGAGGCCTCACTCCAGCCTTCATAGCTGGTATTTAGAGCCACTCAAGAGCACAAGGTCAGGAAGCAAGGAAGCCTTAGAAGGTAAGGCAGAGAGAAGCAGCTTGGAGACAGAGAGGAGAGGCCTGGAGGCAGAAAGGTGAGGCCTGGAGGTAGAGGGGAGAGGCCTGGAGGCAGAGAGGAGAGGCCTGGAGGCAGAGAGGAGAGGCCTGGAGGTAGAGGGGAGAGGCCTGGAGGCAGAGAGGAGAGGCCTGGAGGTAGAGGGGAGAGGCCTGGAGGTAGAGAGGAGAGGCCTGGAGGTAGAGGGGAGAGGCCTGGAGGCAGAGAGGAGAGGCCTGGAGGCAGAGGGGAGAGGCCTGGAGGCAGAGGGGAGAGGCCTGGAGGCAGAGAGGAGAGGCCTGGAGGCAGAGGGGAGAGGCCTGGAGGCAGAGGGGAGAGGCCTGGAGGCAGAGGGGAGAGGCCTGGAGGCAGAGGGGAGAGGCCTGGAGGCAGAGGGGAGAGGCCTGGAGGCAGAGGGGAGAGGCCTGGAGGCAGAGGGGAGAGGCCTGGAGGCAGAGGGGAGAGGCCTGGAGGCAGAGGGGAGAGGCCTGGAGGCAGAGGGGAGAGGCCTGGAGGCAGAGGGGAGAGGCCTGGAGGCAGAGGGGAGAGGCCTGGAGGCAGAGGGGAGAGGCCTGGAGGCAGAGGGGAGAGGCCTGGAGGCAGAGGGGAGAGGCCTGGAGGCAGAGGGGAGAGGCCTGGAGGCAGAGGGGAGAGGCCTGGAGGCAGAGGGGAGAGGCCTGGAGGCAGAGGGGAGAGGCCTGGAGGCAGAGGGGAGAGGCCTGGAGGCAGAGGGGAGAGGCCTGGAGGCAGAGGGGAGAGGCCTGGAGGCAGAGGGGAGAGGCCTGGAGGCAGAGGGGAGAGGCCTGGAGGCAGAGGGGAGAGGCCTGGAGGCAGAGGGGAGAGGCCTGGAGGCAGAGGGGAGAGGCCTGGAGGCAGAGGGGAGAGGCCTGGAGGCAGAGGGGAGAGGCCTGGAGGCAGAGGGGAGAGGCCTGGAGGCAGAGGGGAGAGGCCTGGAGGCAGAGGGGAGAGGCCTGGAGGCAGAGGGGAGAGGCCTGGAGGCAGAGGGGAGAGGCCTGGAGGTAGAGGGGAGAGGCCTGGAGGTAGAGAGGAGAGGCCTGGAGGTAGAGAGGAGAGGCCTGGAGGTAGAGAGGAGAGGCCTGGAGGTAGAGAGGAGAGGCCTGGAGGCAGAGAGGAGAGGCCTGGAGGTAGAGAGGAGAGGCCTAGAGGTAGAGGGGAGAGGCCTGGAGGCAGAGGGGAGAGGCCTGGAGATAGAGGGGAGAGGCCTGGCATCACAGAGCTCCTCTATGGTAGAGACAGCTTCCTCTTCTCCTTCCCCACTGTTTCTGGTGGCTTTGTAGAACCACCTGGGTTGTCCCAGACCTGGACTATGATGTATTCACTCATGACTGAGGAGCAGATGAGTTCTGCCAGAATCACACCTGATCGTTGGAGTATAGACCCTACATCTGACTCAACCCAGGAAGCTGTGCTGCTGCAGAGTCCATATGTCATCAGAAACGCACAAGA
This sequence comes from Rhizomys pruinosus, assembly GCA_009823505.1. Lineage (NCBI taxonomy): Eukaryota > Metazoa > Chordata > Mammalia > Rodentia > Spalacidae > Rhizomys > Rhizomys pruinosus. The sequence goes on along the minus strand of VZQC01011307.1, from coordinate 499,171 downwards.
GGTGACACGAGAATATTCCAGAAAGATAGCTAAAGGGACAGGGAAGTAGTGCTCTATTAGTTTCTGTGTCAGTCCTTAGAGCTGTGCCTCTGGCTAGCTTCATATTTCCTCTGCCTCTGTCTCCGCCTTTCCTACATGTACAATACGTAGTCAGCCTGTCCTTGGGGTCCCTTTTGTCCCTTCTTACTGAACATTCAGTGGACAGGAGAGAGGTGCTATGGCCGTTATTGGTAATACTGTGCAGCTGGTTGCATGTGAAGTAAATATGAATGACGTAAATGCAAATTCCCGCACACTCCCGTGATACATGCTGGCTGTCTCCATCACCAGAGTTGATCGTTCTGATAGAGTTGTAGAGCATTTGAATTTTCCACACTTGTATTAGTTACTTTTCTTATTGTTATGATGAAATGCCTGACTAGAAGCAACTGAAAAGGGTTTATTTTGGCTCAGAGTTTGACGGTGCAGCCCATCATGGCAAGAAGGCAGAAAGGCAAGAGGAACTTGCGGCAGTGCTCACATTGTATCTGCAGTCAGGAAGCAGAGGGAGATGAAGGCTGCTTGGTGCTCACCTCACCTTCTCCTTTTTCATTCAGCCTGGGATCCAGTGCAGATGTGGCGCTGTCTACATTTAGGGTGGGTCTTCTGACCATAGTTAACCTACACTAGATAATCCTTCACAGACATGCCCAGAGATTTGAAGTATTTGGGAGGCTAGTACTCAGGAAACTGAGGCAAGGAAGATTGTGACCTCCAAGCCATCCTGGGCTACAGAGCAAGCTGCAGGTCAGCCTAGGCTACATCAAGAGACCCTGTCTCAAAACAGCAAATATCTTTAGTTCTCATTAACAGCACATGGGACCCAAGAGTTCCCCTGCCTGTGTGTGTGGTCATAGCTCCTGACTATATATGTGTGTCAGAAATAATGACATGGCTGCCTGGTAGCTCAGGAAGCCCTGGCAGGCCTCCTCCTGATGTCTGTGGGCACATGGGTCTCTCTTCTTCTTGAAGGGGTATTTGCATTGGTTTAAGCGTTTCTATCTCCTGGGCTGTTTTTGTTTTTTTTCCAAGAATATCGTTTTAAAAAGTATATGCATAAATGTTTATTTCTAAGTGACGTAACATTTCAAAACACTTACTAAAATTTATTTCTGTGGGAAAAAAATGTTTTGTATTTTTGACTTTTCCTGTTCCTTCTTTTTTGAAATTTCTAGCCAGCAAGAACCTTAGTCATGACAAGCATGTCATCTGAGTAAGTACTTGTTGTTGGATAACTTTCTATTCATTGTAAATTTAGCCTTTCCTCATATATGTTGTGGGTCTTGGTGCCTTCAGGCCATTCACAGAGCTGGTCTGGATCACTTTTACTTGAAGTAACTAGTATCAGAGTTAGAAGATCATTGGAAATTAAAATGGTTAAATGTGAGCAGTTGAGTGCTAAAAGCTTTTTGGATCCTTTGGATAGCATTAAGAGGTTTTTATGTTATTTTTTGCTATTCCTTTTGCTTGCTTAATTCCTAATGGCTTTGTTTATCCAGCCCTCTCCCTGTGAATGTTCAATAAACTGAGCTGAAAAAGCATTTTCCTTAAAGATCTTAAAGAAACACAGTGGTGGAAAGCCACGCACATCTGGTCTAGAGCAGCTATCTCTGCATCTCTTGGAAGGGTTAATGGCTTGCTGGACTGCTCTTATCATCTCCCTTAAACATGTAGCACAGTAGAACATCCAACAAAAATACAGGACTATATTCTTTGCAACAGATTTTCGAATTTGTGTTTAAAGGCGAAAACCACATTTTTTATATCAATCATAGGTCTTGAGGTTTTAAGACATTCATCAAAACTTTGGGACATTTCAGTAAAAATATGCTGGAAGAGAGCTTGTTTAGACGGCTTTTTGTGGCAGCTCCTACTCTGGCTGGCATATAGAGACTCTGCATATCATGTAGTGAGAAAGAAACTCCTTATTTTCATTAATAAATTATTAAATATACTGAACATTTTAAATTATCTACTTTAGAATTATTGACCATGAACATATTTTAAAGTCCTTGTTTATTCTCCAAAAATTTTTAAAAACACATTAATAACCAGTTATTTTTCTCATTAAAGGATGTAAAAGGAAACTTTTCATTTTGGCTACTTTCTCTTTGGACTCTTTATCACAAACTTCTTGCATGTCTTAAGAAAGGAGCCCTGGACATTCTGATTCCACATTAATTAGCAACGCTGAGAAAAGGCAGTTTTTTTCAATTAGCACATCCAACAGGCTGCTGGTTGCCTCCAGCCTCAGAACAGAGAAAATAAGATATTCCAAAAGGAAGTTCTAAACTTAATCCTTTTCTTGAAGTTAACAATCTTAGCATCTCTGGTTCTCATACTGATGGGCCTCGGCCTGGCTCACTGGTCCTCTGCCCTGCCCAGCTCTAGGACTGAAAGCTGAGCGCCTTGAATCCTTCTCACAGGTAGAGGCTGAACCCTTTGGCTAGGGGAGAAGAAGAAAGTGTAGGCTGCAGCAGGCTACCCATGGTCCTGCCACTGGACAAGAGAAAAGCCCGTCCACTGACAGATTACAGCCTGGCCCAGAAGGCCTTACTTGTGATTTGTGATTCACTGAGGACCCCAAACCTCACTGGGGGCAAGGCGGCCATGGATATTATTCAGTACACTGTAAAAGAAAAGCAGTCAAGGGAGAGCTAATGGCCCTTGGTAAGGAGGTTAGAAAGAGTAATTTAAAGAAAGGAAACCAGAAGGCATGTATGTCATTAAATTAAAGCCTTTGCAAATTTACCCTCAGATTTGATATAATGATTTAACTAGTCTTTTCTCTCTCTCTCTCTCTCAGTAGTATGTTTAACACTCCAACAGTGTTACATTTTCAAAGCAAAATAAATAACAATTTTGGTCTTGGGCCTGGCAGCGGGCTTAGTGGGTAAAGATACTTACTTGTTGCCAAGCTTTGTGACCTGAGTTTAATCTCTGGAACCCATGTGGTGTAAGGAAAGAACTTTCTCCAAATTATTCTCTGACCTCCTCTTGTGTGCCTTAGCACCCATGCATCATACATGTTCAAACACACGTGCAGCTCACAAAGTAAATAAATGTAAAAAATCTATTACTGTGATTAAAAGTCTTTCGGTCCTGAACCTGATCACATTATTTCAAAACTCATGGAAGTATGTAATTGATGTGAGAGAAGTTCAGTGGACTGATGTCAGGGGTCTGGATTCTGTGTTGGTGCTGTCCTCACACTGCCTTGTGACCCTGGGACATCACAGACAGCCTTATGGGGTTGGAGTTGAGACATGAACCGTTATTTCCCCACTTTTCATGTTTCTGATTGACAAGAAACAAAGGCATGAGCACTCTAATCCAAATCAAATGAGACCGTGAGCTTATATTTCTTCACGCTCTGTGCAGCAGACGTGCCACGGTTGAATCCTCAGTGTCAGAACCACGCTCCATGCAGCAGATGTGCCACTGTTGAATCCTCAGTGTCAGAGCCATGCTCTGTGTAGCAGATGTGCCACGGTTGAATCCTTAGTGTCGGAGCCACATTCTGTGCAACAGACGTGCCATGGTTGAATCCTCAGTGTCAGAGCCATGCTCCGTGTAGCAGATGTGCCACGGTAGATTTTCTCTGTTCCATTCACAGGAGGCAGAATCTCATCATCCAGGTGGTGAACACACTTCAAGGCTTTTCCTTCGCACCTGAGGTCTGCGAGTCCACCACTCACGTGCTGGTGGGGAAATCTCTTCGAACTCTCAACGTGCTGCTGGGAATTGCACGAGGTTGCTGGGTTCTTTCTTATGAATGGGTAAGCCTTGTGCTGAATTGCTTATTCTAAAACAAGAAGTTTACTAGATCTGTGTGTCCTGAGGTGGTGAGCAGTTGTGTGGACTCTGACACCAAAGCATAACCTGTAGATCACCAGGTTTCCTTGAGAGCAGGGAAGGCACTCTTCGTCCAGTCACAGCAAGAGTGGAGAGCCTGTAGGGCAACAGCCTCTAGAGTAAACTCTCAGTCCCCAGCAGAAATAAGATCAGAACAGACTTTGGACGGAAACACAAAGTGCGTTTTCTCACACTCCTGTGAGTGTTGCTCTGTGTTTGAGTAAGACATGATGTGAACTATGCTAGTGATGGTTAGAAGCCAAAAGAATCCAGTGATTGTTTTCACAGATGGATTTACTTAAGATGAAACATGTTCAGCTAATCCCACTTGGCTATGTGCACTGAGCACACATCTATCTGTAACATTATTGTCTCTGGTTTAAAGGTAGTCTTTACAAACGTGTCATCATTTTATAATTGATAAAAATTGCCCTGGCGTGTCATGCAGTATGTTTTTCCTTTGATCCTCAGCCTGAGGTCACTTCAAAGCTCATCAGCTCTTTGCTGACAAGAGTATCATTTGTTACTTGTGTTACACTCTACACCCACACTCCCTTCTCACCCAAGAGCATATTATATTAATACTGTGCTAATTTAATCCTGTAGAACTATACTACGAAAACAGACTACAGATGTTTTTAAGAATGGCTCTGGTCTTTTTTTCTGTGTCATAACTTAACCCACAGCTCTCTGTTATAAGAGGCTTAAGAGGGACGGGAGAGAGGCTCAGTTGGTAAAGTGCTTGCTATGCAAATGTGAGAACTTGAGTTTGATTCCCAGCACTCACATAGAAGCCTGCCTCGATGGCAGACACTTGCAATCACAGTTCTGGGGATGTGGAGATGGTCCCAGCACTCACGTAGAAGCCTGCCATGGTGGCACACACTTGTAATCCCAGTGCTGGGGATGTGGAGATGGCTGAATCCTCCCAGGTCCCAATGAGAGACCCTGTCTAAGGAAACAGTGCCAGTGGCTCCTGAGGGAAGACGGCCAAAGTTGACCTCTGGTCTCCACACACACTTGAGCGCGCATGCACACACACACACACACACACACACACACACACACATGTGCGCACACACACACGGACCTGTACACACTTGAGCACATACAAAGGAGGGTTAGAAATTTCTGCTTAAAATCACCAAAGGCAGGGCTGGAGAGATGCTCAGAGGTAAAGAGCACTGGCTCCTCTTGCAGAGGACCTGGGTCCAGTTCTCAGCATCCACATGGTAGCTCACAACTGTCTAACTCCAGGTATAGGGGATCCAACACCCTTAAATAAAAAATTAAAAAGCATGCAGTACAAAACGAAGGATGCTTGTACTCATGGATTATCACTTATGGCTAAAAAATGAAAAAAAAACTGAGAGAAAGATGCAAGACAGTTATGGCAGAATGCATGATCTGGGATGGGGTGGGGGTGGGGGGGAAGGGAAAGGGAAATGTGCCTGAACTGAATTGGAAAATAATGTATGAATTGCACAAAGCATCAATAAAAATTTTAAAAAAAAAGTTTGAAATTGTTCTTAAAAGGTAGAACAATTGGAGGTAATTGGAGGTTACCTTATTTAATTACATATTAATATATTGCTTTGTGTGAAGTATAATTCATGACTCCCAAGTTTCAGTAAGAGAATTCTCTATTTTCTTTCCAACCCCAAATGTCTTTAACTCTTTGTCCATCAATTCTTCCTTCCTTCATGTTGCAGGAAGGTGTCTGTATTTGATTATGTACTTGATCTGTTCTTCTGGAGCCTGAGCAGTCAGGAGAGATCAGGCAGGAGGGTTTGAGCCATCTATTGACTTGTGAACATTGCTCCCTGGAGTCAGTGTGATTCTCTCTGCTTGTTCTCTACAGTCCTTCACCAGGAATGCCCACAGCTGGACCCTCTCTCTCTGTTGATATCAGCCTTGCCCTGAGTAGAGCAGAGATCCTGAGTCGCTGTGTCCTTCAGCAGGATTCAGTAGTTTTGCTACCAAAGTTCTGCTCCACCTGTTACCACTTTGGCATCTGAGTTGGCCAGGATCCCTTTGGCTGTGCTGATCTCCCTACAGCTTCTCACCTTTTTACAGAAACACTGGAAAAAGAGAGGGGCCCACGGTTCCTGTGAATTCATCCCTGTTTCAGTACCTATAACCTGTACTTGACCTGCACCTCCTCCTTCCCCAGAGCTAGATTATTCCAAAAACAGACACATGACATCACTTTGCCCAAAATACTTTTGCATGTCTGTAAAAATCAAGCAATTAAAAACAAATCATAATACATGCTAGCAGTGAGTGCTTAAAATCATCAGACACCAGACCCTTCCTCAGATTTGCCGTTACTTCTTTCTGTATAGATGGCTTATTTAAATTAAGGGTCCTTTAAATGAATCACTTTCCACAAAGCTGAACAAGTTGTTTATAAATAGCTCTTAGCTCTCATTATGCTGCCACTCAGTGGCTGTCGTGTAGCAGGGATAAGTTGTCGGTCCTTCTCGGGTGTGCCTGCATGGCTTGCTTTTCTGTCTGGGTTGGCGTGTTCTCCATTCTCTCCTTCTCTTCTCAGTAGCCACTCTGCCCCCCACCCCCTTCCATGTAGAGCTACTGCTCAGACACCCCAGCCCCCTGACTAGCTCCAGCCCATCCTTCACATTTCTCCTGCTGTTTCTTTTTTTAAAAAAAAATCTTCCCAGACCTTCTACCACCTGTCACTTCCTTTCGGCTGAATCTGTGGAGTGAGGAGCTGTCCCACTGTGCCCAGTGCTGTCTTCCTGCTCCCAGTGTGTAAGTACAGGAGCAGAGGATGAGGCAGAGCATGCCCCTCCTCACGATGTCTTCACAGAAAGAGGATTTTCATATGAGGAGGCTTATAGGAGAGTGGATTTTCACACACTTACTTCACCCTGATTCATATTTCTATACAGACTTCGATTGTTCTGTTATTACCATTAGGCTGCGAGTTACATATTTATACCTCAGACATCCCAGTGTCTGGGAAAAGCACGGGAGGAAGGGAGGCAGATCCCTACTGTCCTGCTTACCCTGGCAGTGTCTTCTCTGGTTGCTTCCCACCTGGGCCTCTCCCAGAGACTTCTACGAGGGACGGCCTCAGTCGTTTTGTATCACCCACCTGTGCCATAGAATTGGGTGGCATTTATCTCACAAGTGTTGCAGACACACATGAGCCCCTGTTCTCTACACCAGTGTGAGGTTCGTTTTCCAGCCTCAGGAAGGCAAGCTGACTCATTAGTAATGCTAGGAGAGAGGCACCAGACATGAAGCCAGCGTTGTCGACCGACAGCACCACGCTTAGGAAAGCTGCTTTCCCTGCTGTATCGGGAGGCAGCCTGGTCTGTGTCCCAACTGTGCAAGTGCCCCAACTCTGTGAGAACTGTAGGTCGCTTCTCTAGGTTAATGATATTTAATTGACTTGAATTCCATAAGGGTAAACTTGCAAAAAGTTTGAAAGGATCCAGAGTAAAGAAGGCCATCCGAGCACGAAGCAGAGCCTGGTGATGTGTCCAGGAGCCAAGGAGCAGGGAGGATTTCTGTAGCACCAGAGGCTGGACCATGTCCTCTGTAGTGCCTCCCAGACGAAGTGTACCCGGAGCAGGGAGGATTTCTGTAGCACCAGAGGCTGGACCATGTCCTCTGTAGTGCCTCCCAGACGAAGTGTACCCCCTCCACCCCTAGGATGCTGAACCTTCAGAAAGGCCTTGTCTGCTAGGTACAGGAGCCACAGAGTGGGAAGACACAGCGTGAGGGGAAAATACAGGAGTCAACTCTAGGGAATAAGACGGCTTCCCTTTCCACAGCCTCTCATGTTCTCTTAAGTGACAGTGCTGCTGGGGTGGGAGTAGAGCAGGCAGCCTGCAGAGGAAGGCTGGCCTTTGCATTCTGAGAAAGCCACCCCAGAGCTGAGAGGGCTGTTTCAGCGCTAGAACCCAGGTCTTTCGATCTCTCACCGCTACTAGAACAATAACAGGAAATGATTGAAGCTCCGTGTATCTAAATGCCAGTCTCCGCTGGCAGGGCCAGGTTGAGAGATCTCACCAACTGGCAACAATACGTGCTTTTGGGACTATAAGAACAGAGGGTGAAACTGCACAGGGCTCTCTGTGACTGCAGAAAGAACTTAGCCAGCATTACCTTGACAGCAAATCAGCTGGGTTTATCCTGCACACTTGTAATCCTAGCTCTGAAAGGCAGAGGCAGGAGGATCACAGTTCAGGGCCAGCATATGATACACAATGAGACCCTGTCTTGACAAGTAATCCCCCAAATAACAACTAAATTCTCCCCTGGTAAGTTATTAAAAGCCAGTTACCATAGTTTTATATACAAAACAATCTGACATCCTTTAAAAAAAAAATCAAAATCTCTGGGCGTGGTGGCGCACGCCTTTAATCCTAGCACTTGGGAGGCAGAGGCAGGCAGATCTTTGTGAGTTCAAGGCCAGCCTGGTCTACAGAGTGAGTTCCAGGACAGCTGGGCCTACAGGGAGACCCTGTCTCGAAAAGACCAAAAAAAATAAAAAATAAAAATCATAATTTTGTTCCATACCAGTGAAATCATTGCTGGGGACGCAGGGCAGCCTGAGAGCAGGCCTCAGGAGTGCCTCTGCAGCTTGTACACACAGTTGCAGCACACGAAGTGAATCCCCTGGGATGTGCCAGGTCAGAGACACCTGGGAGAAACCAGCACCCACAGGGAGCACAGCAGGGCAGACAGGCAGCATGTCTGCACTGCCCTGTAGGGCCCAGGAAGGAGAGTCCTTACTTGAGGTTGGTTCTGTGTCATGTAAACATCTGTTATCTTACAACTGCCATAATGTGATATTCAGATATTTTAAAAATTTAATTTGGACAGTTCATACATGTATACAGTGTATTGAGAACACAGTCACACGTTACCCTCTCTCATCCCCAACTGCTGCAGAACCCCCTTCTTCCTCGCAGCACAGCCGTCTCTAATGTCTCGTTTCTTATTTGAACGTAGACCTGTGCTGGCCACCTGTGCAGGCCGCCACAGATGCTGTGTGTCCAGTTGAGAAGACAGGGTTGTACAGAACTCATTCCCCACCCTCCAGCTTAGAATCTTTCCATCCCTTTTCTGTGATGCTCTGTGGGTCTTGAAGGCAAAGGACACATGTATCCTGTTTAGGGCTTAGCACTCAGTAGTAATTGATTCTGAGTTAGGAGTCTCTGGTCACTGTTGTAAACATCACCCATTGCAAAGACAAGTGTCTCTGGCCAGGTGGATAGCATCACCGACCGTAAGATGTAAATACAAATACTTAGAGGGCAGTTTGGCTGCATATCCACTTAGCTTAATATTGGTAGTGAGTTCCTCACTGCAATCTGTGACATCCCTAGCCACTGGTTTCTGCCCAGGGTCACAGTGCCAGGTATGTATTTTTTCTTATGGAGCAGTTCTCAATCCAGTCGAATGGTTTTCTTAGATTTATTTCTTCCTATTTTATATGTATGAGTGTTTTGTCGGCATGTGTGTATGTGCATCACCTGCATGCAGTGCCTGCAGAGGCCAGAAGGAGCATCGGATTCACAGTTGTGAGGCACCACGAGAACACTAACTAGGAGCTGAGCCAATCTTCTGGAAGAGCAGTAGGCATGCTTAACCCCTGAGCCATGTCTCTAGCCTACAACCAAATATTTTAACTTTCTCCCAGGCAATCATGTTCAGGTTTTGAGATACTGGTTTGCAGGCTTGCAACTTCCATGAAAACTATGGGTGCTGTACCAGCGATGCTTAGAGCACACACTGTGTGTGAGAAGTGTCCATGACTGTCGATATAACTGTGAGTAGCTGTGATGGCTGTCAGGCTTGCCAGCATGAGCTGTGTGTTGATACTGCAAGGCTATTGCCCTCCAAATAAGCCTGGCGAAAAGCCCGTCTTTCCCTGTTCCTCTTGATCTTCAGTGAAATGCAGGCTACTGCTTCTTCCTGTACGGTCGCTCTTCTGGCATTTATACTGCTATTTATTTATTTACTTACTTACATTTTGTGTATGTGTGAGTGTGGATACACATGGGTATGTTGGTACACACATCGAGTGCCTGCATGAGTTCAGGGTCAACCTTTTCCTCAGGTCCCTCCTCCTTTTGTTTGACACAGGGCCTCTCATTGGCCCGGATCTTTGCCAAGTTGCTGGGTAGCTGGCCCACTCTCTTCCAGGGCTCTGCCTGGCCCATGCTCTTCCCGGGCTCTGCCTGTATCTGCTTACTGCCTCACCATCACTGGGATTACAGGCATGTCCTGGTGGACCAGCTTTGACATGGGTTCTGGGATCTGAAATCAGGCTCCCACGTTTGCAAGGCAACAGCTTTACTGACCGAGTGTTCTCTCCAGGCTCCTCCTGGAGTTTGCCAGAAAGTTAATAATACTGAGGCACCAAGAGTATACACTTCTTTGAGGGAAATGGTCAAAGCCACCATTTAGAAGGCCATCCACCAACATTTGTGAAGTCGAATTTCAACTTAACACCCATCCATACAGCACGTGTGTAGACATGATCTCCACAGGCTGCAGCTTCCCAGGTGTCAAGGAAGGAAGTGTTTAGGCTGCATCCGTGAAAGATGGCATGGACCTGTCGGAGGAGGACTTCCCTCTCTGTTGTGGTCCTTCTAACTCTGTCTCCAGTGCATTTGGAGTATTTGTAAAATATTCTCTTTGGCTAGCATTGGAAACTTGCCTCCAAGGAAAACATTGCTGAGAATGTTTTTATTTCTGGGTTCTGTAGTGTTCTCGGGAAGTTTCTGTGAAGGACTGTTGTAGCAATTCTTCAGAATTTGTCCGTTGCCTGTGGCCAGTTAGTCACAAAAAAGTAGGTGGTTTTGTAGCTCAGTTCAGTTTGCATTTTTGCCTTGCCTTCCTTCAGTTTTCCTTTTGATGACTTTGCTGGTCATTAATGCCTGTTCACATAGCAGTTTATTCCTACAGTGTTAACTGTTTTCTGGAAAGACAATCCATGTTTTTCCAGTTTCATGACTAAATTGCCTGGCAGATAACACAGGAGATAAAACCCTGCCTGAGTTGCTCTCTTTCCTGTTGGTGGGAGATAGGAAGTAACACAACAGAAAATAAGTTGATTTGATAGAATGTCCTGGACTCATCGTGTCACCCCTCTCTGTGGAACGTGTGTTTGCTGTGGGCGCCCAAGGAGCCCTAAGCATCCTGCTCTTGCTTGATCTTTCGATTACTCTCTGCAGCTTTTTTTTTTTTTTTAATTTTATTTATTTCGGTATGTGTATCAATGTACTGTCTGCATGCAGGTTTGTGCACCCGTGTCGTGCAATGCCGCGGAGGTCAGAAGAGGGTCTCGGATTCCCCTGGAACTGGAGTTCTCCTGGAATTGGAGTTTCAGACGGCTCTCGGCCGCCATGTGGGTGCTGGGGATCGAACCCGGGTCCTCTGCAAGAGCGGTCGGCGCTCTTAACCGCTAGGCCATCTCTCCAGCCCCACTCTCTGCAGCTTTTTAATCACAATAGAGACAACTGGGACAAGTGTCACTATGCACTCAGGGACCGTTAATGTGTGGATGGCATTTGTAGGCACAGTACCATGATTGTACAGTGAGGGAAGAGGAGCCGAATTCCAGGCTGCCCAGCACCATGGAGTCCAGGAGGAGGAGACAGGAAGGGCATGGTGCTGGTGCCGCAGCCCAGCAGCAGCGCGCTCATGGTTTTACATACAAAAATACCCCCCCATTTTGTTTTTAGGAAAAAGAAAGATTATGGTAAAGTATATTGAAGTTTCTATGTTGCTTAAGTAGTTTCAGAGACTCAAACCAAGAACCAGAGGGTAGAGGACTCAGGCTGACCCAGTCATCCCCATCCCCCCTCTGCCACAGCATGGACTTAGGGGATTCACTGTTTCTCTTTGGCTTCATTTTAACACAGAGCCAGCTGTAGGCAGAAAGAGGCCACCTGTGGCTGCATTGTGTTCATTTTCTGCCTATCCTTTATACCAAAACCTGCCCCTAGGCAAGATTTGCTTGTATCGACAAACTGTGAGACACAGGCCTCTGGGATTAAACTCATGATAACGAGAACTCCTGATATTTAAAGAACAAGAGGCATGGGGGCTGAAAGTGGGCCCTGAGAAATGATGTCACTCTGCTTATATAAACAAAGAGCTGTGAACAAATAAACAGATTCTCCTTTACCATCACATGAGGGTCCCTGGTCCATTAATTTCTGCATGTGTGTAAGTTAAGCCCATTGGGTTTGTGGCTTGTGGTGAATGCTAGCAGGTATTGGCTGGAAAGACCATCAGCCTGGGAAGTGTGTATCGATTAGCCACCTGGGTTAGACTGGACAGAGGCTTGCAGTTTAGTCACCAGTCTGTGGATCAAGTTCCCAGCAGGCGGGATTTATTTGGCCATAGCAGTGCAGCAGCTGACACCTAAGGCTGAGGGTCTGCATTAGGCAAACAGCTTGGCCAGACCCAGCTGTGCTGCTGAACTCCCCACACTCTGTGCATTTGGCTCCCATGAGGGATGATCCCTCATCCCTCCCCCCCTTTTGTTCCCTTCGATCTGCAGGAGTGGTGATAACCACAGCCATCTATGGCAGTTTTAATGTTGAGGGCTTGGGTACCCTTCCTTGCCCTGTGAATGAGAATCTTGGGATGTCCTCACCTCAGTTCATGTTGAACTGCAGCAGTTTAGAGCTGCATCCTTGCCTTTCCTATTTTCTTTATCCTGGGGGTTGAACCTAGGGCCACGTACTGTATCCCCAGCCCAGTTTCCAATTGCTTGATCAAGCAGTCTTGGTTTTAAATGGCATGGAATATCTTATCCATAAGGACATTCTGGAAAACTCACTCATGATTGATTGAGCTGGAACTTTCCAACAGCTGCCGTTATCCATCTATCATCCAGATCCTTGCCAACGACACTGGGATATTGTCCGCTGTCCACACTTTCAGAGCTTCTGAACTCCATGCCTGAGTTAAAGTGGATTTCCAGGCAGCACTGTACTTGAACTCTGTCAGTCTGCTCTTAAGTCCATCTGTGAATGAGGCTGGAGTGTCAGTGTGAGCTGCTGAAGAGAGCTGGTAGAAGAAACACACTGAATTCTCAAAAATATTCACACTTTTTTCAGAACGATGGTTGACAAAGTAGTTCATTTTCCTATGTGATATTCTTTGTCTAATCTTCACAATGCACTTTTCCTAAATTCATTTTATAGAAAATGAATTCTGTGGAAAACAGAACAAAACAAAACAAAAAAACTCTTAGGCTTCCCTGTCCCAGAGGTTGAGAATTGTATCAGCGTGAGTTTGCTGACTGAAATCATAGCTTGAAGGGTGCTCGGGAAAAGCCTGCCCTGTGCTTCTTAACTGCTTTTGGTTTCTTTGGTAGAATATATCTCTGCTGGAATATTAAAATTCTATACATCTAGGAACTTATCAAGCACAGGTGATCTCAGAGTATCTTCTACAGTCTTTGGGACCCTCACCCTGACATGACATGCCAGGGTGTGACCACTGACCATTGTGCCAGGAGGCGCAGGGAAGGGTAGGGCTCTCTTCAGTGTGGCCTCCTCTTCCTCCAAGGGTTGCCACAGCCTGCCATGTCTCAGACCCTGACCAAGCAAAGACAGCACCACTCAGTGTTGCACGATTATTCACTTTGGTTTTGTTAACTAAACAAGAAAGAGTATATCTACACTAACTTTCCTAACAGCGTTTTCCTGTTGTCAGGGTTGTAAGCACACCTGGCTTTCTGCTGTACTTTACTGTACAGCATTGATTTTAATTCTTAAGTTATAAACAGCACTTCCCTCCCTCCCCTGTCCTTTTCAATCTTCCTTCCTTCATTCCCTCCCTCCTTTCCTTTCACTGAGCATCAAACTCAAGACCTTGCAGATGTTAGGCACATGTTCTCCTACTGAGCCACATCCCCAGCCCTGTAAACAGTATCTTCACATAAATTAGTCACCTCCCCTTAATACTGATCATTGGAGCCCAGCACTGACTTCTTTTTTTTTTCTTTTTTTTTTTTTTGGTCTTTTCAAGACAGGGTCTCCCTGTAGTCCCAGCTGTCCTGGAACTCACTCTGTAGACCAGGCTGGCCTTGAACTCACAAAGATCTGCCTGTCTCTGCCTCCCAAGTGCTAGGATTAAAGGCGTGCGCCACCACACCCAGCTCGACTCTCGAACACTGTACCACCACTTAGAGAAGTGGCACACTCGTCGCATGTTTCTCTCTCTCTCTCTCCCCTTTTTTTTTTTTTTTTTTTTTTTTGTTTTAAGGAAGGTTTAATTTAGTTATGATGCCAGGCCAACACTCAACTCGGGAGGAGTGTGGCCCCCATTTCTTTTTTAGGTGTCAGACTTCTGGGTCTGATGAATTAAACATTGCAAAGTATCCTAAATTGCAAAACTAAATGTAGTTAATAGGGTTTTACCTTTCTATTTTCCCTTCCTACCTTCCTTTCTTTATTCTTTCTTCTTTTGTTTTTGATTGTTTATTTTTTGATTTGTTTGAGACAGGGTCTCACTATGGAGCCTAGGCTGGCCTGGAACTCCTTATGTAGACTAGGCTGGCCTCTGACTCACAGAGATCCTCCTGCTTCTGTGAAGTGCTTGAATTAAAGACATGTGTCACCACACCCAACTGTTAATATGTTTCTTGTTTAAATTCATTTAACTATGTGACTCAGGGCTGGACAGATGGTTCACCAGTTAAGAGCACTGGCTGCTCTTACAGAGGACCCAGGTTTGGTTCCTAGCACTCAGATGGCAGCGAACAACCATCTGTAACTTTTGTTCCAGGGGATCCAACACCCTCTTCTTGGCTTCATGGGCATTGCAGAACACAAGTGCACTTAGGTACATGCAGGCAAAACACTCATAGACATAAAATAAAAACAAATTAATTTTTAAAATGTAAAATACATGAGTCAGTCCTCATTAAAAATAAAAAGCTGTAAAACCCAGTGCTTCCCTAGTAACCCTATCATTCAATTTGCTGTCTTGTTGATAATAACTATTTCTGCTTTGGTTTCATACTATGAAGTGAGGTTTCTGATATTTATTTTAGTTACATTGGAATTTTGTTATATTTATTTCTTTGTTTTCATTTTGATAAGGAAAGTACGTGCTCATGTTATTTATAAAGATGTTTGGATTTGACATTCAAGTCCACTGGTGAAATGGCAGGTCACCCTGGTCACGGGTTAGCGTATTTAAGAAGAGGCTATGACTCTTCAGTTTGGGGAACTGGAAAGGCCTGGGTAAAATACAAGCAGACTAGATCTAAGTGCTATATGTTATAGAGCTCAGGCTTTGTGCGGCTCTTCCCAGAAGTGCTGGTGTAGTCCGCCATGGCAGTGCATAACTGAAATCCCAGCACTCAGGAAGCAGAGGCAGGTGGAGCTCTAGACTGAGACCAGCTCAGATTACATCATGAGATCACATGATGTAGTCACACACATGCAGAACGGTTATGTCAGTATGCAGATTGCCATTATCTGCTGTTCATGAATATCTTTTTAAATGTTTTAAATAGCATTAAACTTCAACTTTCTTGCTATTTTTTTTTTTTTTTTTCTTATGTGATATCTAGAGAACTGCTTCTTGCAGTGCAGATTCTTATTCAGGAGACCTTGGTCCAGAGCAGCTCTATGCCTGTGCTTCCAGGTGCTAGCCACATACTCGGTGTGTGAGCAAGCACTGGATAAACATTCAGACTGCAGAAAAGCTGCTTCTCAGGGCCACACAGGAAAGTGAAAGATGTGAAGCTGTTTCCTGGGTGACTTGTATATGTCAAGTCTGTTAAGGCACAGTACCAGTGAAAACTGTGGCCTGGATGCTTTTTAGTAAATGGCTCATGGTCATGGTGCTCAAAGACACTGAGCTTGGATCTGGATTTGAATTCAGCTCTTCCATAATCCATGGCCCATATTCATTCTAAAGATGGCCCAAGCTGCATCTTTATTCCCAATAGCCTTCAGCTTTCACATAGTAATTCTGTGAGGCTTTTAAGAGTAGTGGAGGAGTGCACAGAGCTTAGATCAGAGGATTTCCCAGGACTACCTGAAGCACAGCTGGGGGCCAGGCGCTTCAGCTAGGTGGATTGTTGGATAATTGAGTCATTGTCTTGTGTGGCTGTCGGGGCGGAGTCACCTTGCTAGCTGGTATAAGCCTGTGATCCAGCACTCAAGATGCTGAGATGAAACCCATGATTCCGGGACTCAAGACACTGAGATGTAGCCCGCGATCCCAGAACTTTTTGGAGCCTGTGATCCCAACACTCAAGACTCCAAGATGGAGTCCATGATCCTAGCACTTACGACACTGAAATGAAACCTGTGATCCCAACACTCAAGATGCCAAGATGGAGCCCATGATCCCAGCACTCAAGACCCTGAGATGGAGCTGGTGATCTCAGAACATTTTGGAGTCTGTGATCCTAGCACTCAAGACTCTGAGATGGAGCCCATGATCCTAGCACTTACAACACTGAGATGAAGACCATGATCCCAGCACTCAAGACACTGAGATGAAACCTGTGGTCCCAGCACTCAAGGCACAGAGATGGAGCCCGGGATCCCAGCACTCAGGACCCTGAGATGGAGCTGGTGATCTCAGAACATTTTGGAGTCTGTGATCCTAGCACTCAAGACTCTGAGATGGAGCCCATGATCCTAGCACTTACAACACTGAGATGAAGACCATGATCCCAGCACTCAAGACGCTGAGATGGAGCCCGGGATCCCAGCACTCAGGACCCTGAGATGGAGCCTGGGATCCCAGCATTCAAGACGCTGAGATGGAGCTGGTGATCCTAGAACTTTTGGAGCCTTGTGATCTCAGCATTCAAGACGCTGAAATGGAGCTGGTGATCCCAGAACTTTTTGGAGAAAAAAAAAATTAAAGGGAACAACAAAACAAAAAGATTTACTCAAAGAACAGATTTACCCAAACAGTAAACTTGTACATCAAAAAAAGTAAAAAAAAAAAAAAAAAAAGACTTGAGAAAAAGATGTAAGATAGAACTTAACATGTAAGGCAGGATGCATGAGTAGGGTGGTGGGCCACGGATAGGGGGGAAGGGCATAAACTTGATTAAGAAATATTGTATGAAATGCATAAAAGCACAATACAAATTAAGCGGGGGAAGGAGTAGTGGATAAGGTCTTTGGTTTTAATGCTTACCTTACTCAGGGCTACACAGCTAGTGTGTAGCCCTGAGTAACAGAGACTCTCCGAGCTTACATTTCCTAATCTATAGGATAGAAAGACCATCTCTATAAAGTACCAGTAATTGTGAGCACATGTCATTAATTACTCATGGACTTTTTGAGCCTTCATTAAACTCATACCTTAGGTGAACCTTTACAGCCTTAGGCTCAGGGAAAGAAACCAGACTCAAGAGGTCACATACAGGATGACTCTTTCAGGTGGCTCCAGGATGGGTGACTCCCTGGAGATGGGAGTTGATCAGTAGTTAGTTATCAGAGGAGTGAGTTCCTGGTGGGCAGAGGTGCTTTCTTGGGTTTGCTTTTGTTTTCCTTTAAAGATTTGAAACTAGAGAGAGAGGGCTGCAGACATTGTGGACATACTAAATGCACCGAATCCTACACTTTAAAGTGGTTGTGGACATACTAAATGCACCGAATCCTACACTTTAAAGTGGTTGACTGCATATTGGGCAAATTTTGCTTCAATTAAAAAAAATTACATGTGAAAGATTGTTTTAGCGTGACAGGCATTGCATCTACTAAATGCATTTGTACTTTTAAATAGAACCTTATGGAATCATAGGAAGCATTTCTTGATGTTGTGAGATATGTTGGAAATACAGGGAAATAGCTTATTTTGGAACAATTACTATTACCTTGAAACTTTGCCAAGTCAAGCTGGGTTCTTTGGAAGACTAGACCTCCTCTGTTTTCTGGCTCTGAAGTGCTTGGGACATAGTGCCCATTTATTTTATTAGAATCATGTTATTGACATCCCCCCACCAAGTTCAGTAGAACCTAAAAATAAATATTTCACTAGCAGCCTGGTTACTTTTCAGTTGGTAGTGATGGGTAATGTGTTCTATGCATGTAATAGATAAACTAGCTTGCCCTTTGTCATAAGCTGTCTGGATCCTGTGTGTTAACTTGTTCTTTATATATCCCAGTTGGGGAAGAATCACAAACATTATTACCCTGAAAAATCCAAAACAGTATGCATACTTCAAATTCTTTCAACTTCTGATGTTGGAGGAAAAAAAAAATTCACCCTAATCACTGAGAATAAGGATCTATGAAATCTGATGAGAAAAATCTTTTTAATTTTAAATTTATTTTAATAAATGACAGTTTAACAAGTTAATTTTATTAGTCTTGAAAAATCCTAAGCATGTTTCTACACCTTTGGCAAACTCTATCACCTTTTTTTAAAACCCTCATTGTTAGGGAGGGTAGAGATGGTGGCAAAGAGAGCCCTCAGACTGCAGTGGTTAAAGTGGACAGAGGCCTGTCTGAATGGCAGGCCTACTCTGTCTACTGATCAAGTGGAAAATGAAGTAGACTTTTGCATAGTGTGAAATTAATTAGATTCCTCTGGTTAAGTCTGTGACTCAGGTTTCCTTTAGACTCAGGTTCTATAGAATTAGCTGTTCTAGTACTTCTCTGTGAGGAGTCCTTCTTGCTGTTCTCTAGTTAGCGTTCTGTTGGTGGCGTGCATGGCTGTTGGTTTGCGAATGTTTTTGAAGGTCTCATGGTATCCCAGCCCTGCCTCCAACTCCTAATGTGACTGAGGATGACCCTGAATTTCTTATCCTCCTGAGTGGTGGGACTATACCAGGTCCCCGTGCATGGTTTTTGTGATGCTAGGGATCAAGCCTCCAGCTTGTGCTTGCTAGGCAAGCTCTAGCAACTTCAGCTCCATCCTCAAGTCATTCAGATATGGCCTCTAGATAGGTCTCCAAATTGAGGTGTGTACCAAGAAGGTGGGTGGCCAGGGCAGTATGACGTGAACCCCATAGTCAGTCTTTCACGGTGGGGAGTTATCTCTTCAGTAGCTGTTATCTAAGAATGAAGCTCCACAGTGGATCCTCTGTGAGTTCAGCCATGAAGTTTGGGTTTTGTTGGTGATGATGTTTGAATGGCAACAGTACCACTCTCCTAGATGCTCTGTCATGTAGAAGATGCTGAGGTGTGTGCTGAAAGAACTATTCTCTGCCAGAGTACACCCACATGACATCTGGTCCTCCACCTTCACACAGCCATACTCTTTGCTGTGTTGTTTCTCAGTTACTTTTTACATGCTCAGTATTTTATAGGAAATATGCTGGGTTGAATAAGGTTGCCTCACAGGCTCACCCATGATCGTTCAAGGCAGATTTCCCATATTTTAATTATTCTTCTGAAATCAAGATGGATTTTGCTAAGGAAAATGCTAGAGCATAAAGTTCTCCCTATATTTGATTCAGTGATTTTAGTGCAGTCGAGCCACTGTTTTCTACTACCTCTGTAAAACATTTATTCTTAGGATACTGAAGGAAATTAAATTTATCAATTTGCTTAGCAGAATTATACTGTAACTGCCTTACGGTTTTATTTTCTTAACATTTAGAAAGGAACAGAGAACATGGATTTTCTCCATGGAGCTGTTCAGTCGACATTTTAATGTGGATTAAATCTGAACTTTATGCCACACACATTTCTAGGCCTGGCTCCTAGCTTCTCTCATTGCTGGGCTGTGTTTCTAGGCCTGCCTCCTGGCTTCTCTCATTGCTGTGTTTTCCACCACAGCATTCTACCATTGCCTCATGTTGAAATGAACCCAGTTTTGAAACTACAGTTTATTCCCTGCATCAATTATATGAGGTCATGAAGACACACAATGTTGATAGTGTCTCTGAAAATGACAGCCTGCACTGGCTGATGGAAGTGGGGTGACTACTGTGCCACGTGAATGCTCTAACTGCCCATAAAAGAATCATATAGAAACTTGATTTTAGTGGAGTGACCAGTTTTCCAATACCTTTCTCTGGACTTACTAGGATCTTCTCTCTCCTCACTTCCTCCCCCATTATCATTGTCCCCATTCCCTTTGTCACTCAGACAATAAATGTTCAGAAAAAGCATAAAGTAAGTTAAATAAAATATTTGTGCATATAGAGATCCGTCTGAAAATTTCTCTGAGCAGGGTTCTTGTGAACATGACTTCTTCATGTTCCATTTCTAACAGAGACAGATTCTCCCACATTCTTTGCCACTACTGTTTATTGACTTGAGCTGACCATGTCATAGCAACCATGTCAGAGCTGCTTCTCCTATTTCATGGATTTGTCTTCTAATCTTTGAGGTGTGTGTGTGTGTGTGTGTGTGTTTTCCAATCCTTGAGTCTGGTGTGTGTGTGTGTGTGTGTGTGTGTGTGTATGTGTGTTTGTCTTCTAATCCTTGAGTCCCGTGTGGGTGGGAGGTGGGGAAGAAGCAGCCAGAACCAAAGGAACCCCACAACTCTGTCTACCATTTTCTAAGCACCACCCCAACACTTGTACACCGCTGCACACCACCACACCCTCTGTTTATACGTGGGTTCTAGAGATCACACTCCTGTCTTTATGTGTGCACACAAACACTTTACTCACTGAGCCATCTACCCAGCCTCCAATTAATGTTTTTAATTAATAAAATAACAAAATATTTTTGGAGGATAATTTGTAAAAGACTAAATTTTAACATAGTATTTTGTATAAAAGCCGGATAGTGTTTTATTTCACAAGGATACTGTCTTAGTATCGCCCACTTAGAGACAAGCCTCCTGGCATACCTTTGAGGATTGTCTTGAGTATGTAAGCCTCATGCCTGTGTGAGGTTTTCTGAATTAGGCTTAAGCCTTAGAGTGCATAGGAAGGAAAAACAAGCTGAGCGTGGCATTCAGTACTCAGCTCTCTGTTTCCTGATGGTAGATGGGATGTGGGCATTGGGAAGCTCCTGCTGCCTTGACTTCCTGCTGTGAGGGACTGTGTTGTGGAGCTGTGAGTAGAATAAACAGCTCCTTCCTTAGGGTGCTTCTGCCAGGGTATTCTCTCACAGCAGCAGGAGCGGTCACCAGGCCAATTCTGATCTAGGTTTCTAGTGAAAACTAGACTTTTTTTTTCAATTTGTAAATTTTTTTATTGAATGTTCATGTCTTTCAAACAGAACTTCTCAGTCTTCACCATCTTTACACCCCCTTTCCCACTGGTACCCTCCCGTTACCACCACCACCCCTGCCCGGAATTCATACATTCTGTCATCTGTGTTAAGGCCTATCGTGTAACATTAGTGTTCCTAGACATGCCTCAGTGCAAGTTCATCCACTGGGGTCTAATCAGCCTATGTGGAATCCTTCCTTTTAACAGATCCACCCTTCTAAGGTTGGGGCTTATTGCCCATTTCCATAGTCTGTGCTGGGATTTTGTCTGCTCAAGTATGCATGGGTCTCGTGCATGCTGACACCATTGCTGTAGGTTAATGTGACCAGGGTCCCAGGATCCTATAATTTCCATATGGTCATGTACCTCCTTCCTGGCTCTTCTTCCACAGTGGTCCCTGAGCCCTGGATGGGTGAAGTTTAACTATGGAGTCCTGTCCAAGGACCCACACTCCGAAGACCCTTACTCTCTGTGCTTTGGCATCTGGAGAAATTTTAAGGGGAGCATTTACTACTAGTTATAACTGAAAGCAGGAAGGCTCCGAAGGCAGCTTGGTGTTACAGATCTTTGAGGCAAATCACTACTTGGCTTTTGTCTGTTTTATTTTTGCTGTAATCAGAGTGACTGATTTGCCACCCGACAGCCTAATCAACCTGTAACTGATATTGTCTGTGTGTCCCTCTAGGTGCTCTGGTCTTTGGAAATGGGTCACTGGATATCCGAGGAGCCTTTTGAGCTTTCTTGCACCTTCCCCGCAGCACCTGTAAGTTGATTTTGTTTGACAGTGGTAAATGCAATTTGGTGTTGTTAAATAATTACTGTGAGCGTAAACTCAACGTATTATGTTAAGAGTGGTCCTGTGCAAACTTAGAGGACATGTGGCATCTTTTACTTGTTTGTGTGATATGTGGAAACATAAGAGCACTCAGGAAGCTACATCAAGTGGACTACCATGAGGTTGAGGACAGCCTTCACTACAGGGCAAAAAAAAGAGTTGCTTTATGTCTTTTTTACTTTTTACTTTTTTGTCTTTTTGAGATAGGGTCTCCCTATAGCCCCAGCTGTGCTGGAACTCTCTATGTAGACCAGGCTGGCCTCAAACTTCTAGAGATCCGAGTGCTGGGACTTTAAAGGCATGTGCCACCACGCCTGGCCACACTATGTCTTTTTTAAAAAGCTAATGCTTTTATTATTTATTTATTTATTTATTTATTTATTTATTTATTTATTTATGTGTATGAATGTACTGTCTGCATGCAGGTTTGTGCACCCGTGTTGTGCAATGCCCTGGAGGTCAGAAGAGGGTGTAGGATTCCCCTGGAACTGGAGTTCTCCTGGAATTGGAGTTTCAGACGGTTCTCGGCCGCCATGTGGGTGGTGGGGATCAAACCCGGGTCCTCTGCAAGAGCGATAGGTGCTCTTAACCGCTAGGCCATCTCTCCAGCCCCTGCTTTTATTTTTAATAGAGATAAAACCGATAAGTTTAAAAAGTGGGGCTTGCTACATTGTGGTGTAATGTTTATATTTAGGTGCTTGGTTTTTTTTCCACACTCCACCTTCAATTTTGAACTATTATAAATGTTTAATGATTTTAATAAGTAGACCATTAGGGCTTGATTGGAAGCAGGGCTATGCAGAAGCTGGCTTTTGTTCTCAAATTGGTTTGTGACATTTATGCTTTGAAAAGTTGAGTATCTGAAAGCAGTGGTGGTTCCTACCTGTCGCCGTCCCTGGATAGCAGTCCCTATGGCCTATGAGGTTGACAGCAGGAAGTTGAACTCTGCTCCCTCATCACTCAGTCATCTAGGTTGTTGCATTGTTTTGTTTTCAGTTTTAAGATTACTGTTTTGATTTCCTTTTGACTTTGTAAATGTTTTCTTCAGGAGAAGGAACAAATTTCCTCCCCTAGCTAGTTTGTTTGTTTAGAATACCGTGTTAGGAACTGAAGTGCACAGAGGAACCTGAATCCCTCCAGCTCTGTCATAAGAGATTACATGTACTTCTGAATAGCTTGAGAGGTTTGTCTTTGAAATCCACTTTTCCTGCGTTCCTGAGAAGCCAGGTGAATGCAGGGAGCTGTGGCCGATTTTCCTATGTCATGTTTCCCACCTCGGCCCCCTCAGCCCTCCTTGCCTCTATTCTTCAAATACCAGAAGTGCATTGCTCTCTGAGCTGTGCAGTGTGCTCGGTGTCAGATTTTTTTTTTTAACTGGATTCTGAGCCATTGTGGCTCCACTGAAGTTTCTTTTTTTTTTTTTTTTTTTTTTTTTTGTCTTTTCAAGACAGGGTCTCCCTGTAGCCCCAGCTGTCCTGGAACTCACTCTGTAGACCAGGCTGGCCTTGAACGCATAAAGATCCGCCTGCCTCCGCCTCCCAAGTGCTAATTAAAGGCGTGTGCCACTGCGCCCAGCGTTGAAGTTTCTTTCTTAAATATAATAGTAGAAACTGCTCAGGGCTGATGGAGCTCTTGGCTCAGGAAGTAGAGGTTGGGAGGTCCTGCGTGGCAGAAGTGAGGGCATCTTGGCCCCTGAGGTCTGCAGATTGACTGGAGCACAGAGAAGGTGGATGTTCTCTAACATTGGAGTGTTGTGGACTAAAATGAGCCAGAGAGAAAAGAAGAGTGTCAGGACAGTAAGAAGGGAAGACAGACAGGTAGAGATGCTGCAGGCGAGATTGCTTATCTGTGTCTTGTGCAGGTGTTCCTCACTGTAAACGGCAGTCTACACACTTCCAGAGGATCAGGACTGTAGCGATCAGGATTTCTCATTCCCAAATGTACAGCTGTGTTCCCAATTCTTTACTAGACATCTGAGCACAGTGTAAGCAAGCATTTTGGTTTTGCGTTTTTTTTTTTTTTTTACTTTATGTGTACAAGTGTGTTACCTACATATACATAAATGCACCTGTGTTGTGTGGTGCCCTTGGAAGTCAGAAGAGGGTGTTAGATCCCTGTAACTGGAATTATGGACAGTGGTTAGCTGTGTGGGTCCTGGGATATGAACCTGGGTCCTCTGCAAGAGTAGTCAGAGCTTCTAACCTCTGAGACATCTCTCCAGCCCCTGGTTTTGCATTCTAAGCCACTTAGCTTGCTGGTAGAAATCAGTGTTAATGATGCCAATTATTTTTTTCTATAAATAAATTTAGAGGTCTTGAGAAGTCCAACCTTGCAAATGTTTTAAAGGGGATGGTTTTCTCAACCACAAATTAAATTTTATCTTAGTTTTCTAAAATACATCTTACTAAATAAGGAAGCAGACTTCTGAGTCAGAACACTGAGAAAAATGTTTCTCTGTCATGAATTGCACCATTTTCTTCATTAAAGAAACAAACTTCCTTGTCATGAGGCACAGATTTTTTTTTGTAACCAAAGTACAAAATTCTAAATTATTATCATAAAAGTTAAACGTAATCACCTCATCTAATAAGTTATATTTAATTTCTAAAAATACCTTCATATTTAACAGCCAGGCAGAAAATAAAATAATACAATCTTCATATAAACTAACATAGTGTCCATTGCTGTTGGTGATTTTGGAGATGTGGACATTTTCATCATATAAACTTACATCATGTATCTGCTCATCTAAAACTAAGCTGTCGAGATGTGAATGTCGAGATGTGAATGTGGTGATTTCGAATGAAAATGTAAAACACAGAACGGGAAAAATCTGTTGTTTCTCCAAATATTAGATTGTCATAACCAGTTAGAAAATCCCTGAATATGAGCTGCTGTGACTGAGAGGGTCACCACGAAGACGGCACTGCATTCAGGACACACAGATATTTACACAGCCCATAAACAGTGCTTAGAGGAATGCAGTTCCAAGATTATCTGCACTGCCAGAGTGTTCTGTTTTCCAGTTATTTGCTGATAAACTCGCACATAACATTCTTGGTTGACAGAGGCTGGAGACAGTCCCTCTGGCTGTCAGCCTCGATGTCACCTTTGCACAGGTGTTTCTCCAGACCACAGTGCCAGGGCGCTGCTGTCTTTGGGCTTCCTTCGGTTGGTTAAGCGATACAGGTTTAAACGGTGCTCTTCATGGGGTGCAGTCTGCCACACACAGGTTTGTTGGTCCCAGGAGCTCCACCTGTCATGGAAAGTGGGCTATGCACAGCCACCACTCCCAGTGCTTTGGCTTAGTCTTTGGAAACTGTATGTGTGGTGTGTGCATCTAGAAATCTGCTGGCCGGATCATCATGGTTGTGACCTTGAGAGAGTAGCCTGAGCCCTTCCAGTAGTACCACTTGATTCCGTTGAACTTATTCGTGTTCTGCTTTTGTGGATAGTACATTCCATTCAAGTTGGAAGGACCACATGCGTCGAACCACCACCCTGTGAAGTGGAACACAGAGGATTAGGAGGGGGTGCTACTACCTCTGCCGCAGAGGGAGGAGGGCTCAGGGCTCATCACCTCCCAGCTTTACTGCAGGTGCACACATCTGCTCCTGCCATGGAGTGAGCCGCACTGCTGTGCTAGCCCTCACATGCTTCACACTAATGTGGTCATGGGTTCTTATACATGGTCTAACTCCTGTTTGCAAGGGCTGTGGGTAAAGGCTCATCATCCATGGTGGCACTGATGGGGTGAAGACATGGTGTGACCAGAAGTGGACATGGGTATGGCTCTCAGCAGGAGGCTGGGCTGAGTGACTCCCCCACCCCTGCATCAAACGGTTTGGTTGGAATAGAGGCCGAGAGCAGTACTCCCTGGAGCAGCTAAGAAGAAGCTGAAAGCCCAAGGGCACAGCGACAGGGGGCAGCAGCAGTGAGGCTTCTCTTCACAGCAGCTCGGCATCATCCACACACCTGCTGCCAGGGTCTGCACGTGAGGGAGTGTAGATGCCACATGCTAATCTGAGTTCATCTTAAAAGCCCATGTGAGAGACATTCAAATTGTGTGGTAATGTTTATGTTCATTTGTAAGTACAAAAACCAATGACACAGGTCTTGTTGTGTCCATTCTTAGTAAGGATGTGAATGAAACTAAGACCTCAATTCAGGGTCTCCCCAGGAAAATGAGGCAGCTTCTTAAAAAAGTGTTTTCCTGGAGCAGAGCTGCCCTTCTGGGGCACACACTCTAGCCTCAGTGATTCTGATGAATGCCCATATGTCATGAAGAATTTGGAATATGCAGGATTTCTCTCACAGATCTGCCCTTCTGGAGCCACCTGTGGAAGACCCTCCGCGGGTCAGCCAGTTCTGCATTGAACTTGGCCTCCTTCAGCCCAGGCTTCCCCACTTGTTCTCCCTGGCTCCTGGCCTCCTTCCCAGTCTCCCCCAGCTCCATCCTCAGCCCCCAGATCTCGATCTGGGTAAATAGATCGTTTCCTGGTTATGAAGGGCTCTCCTGCTCTCCTGAGTAGCTCACATGAGTGGTCTGAAAACTGAAAACTGCCAAGCCCTCCTTTGGGAATATCCAGCAGAAGCCAGAACTGGGATTAGGTGTGTTCTACCTCCAGAACCCACCCCCTCCTTGGTGTTCGGCTTTAGGGAGATGATTATTGTGGGGTGAGGGGCTACTTCAAACATCAGTGCAATAGAGCTCTCTCCTTGAAATAATTACAATGAATGGAGGAAGGCCACTTCACCAAGTGCCATCTGGATGGCCTCAGAAACCCCAGTACCAATTTTTAGTGGGACCTAATTCTTTCATAAAATTTAAAGTTCTGAATTTTAACTCCATAAATATATTCTCTTCTTATTGTTTACTTAAGGATTCTTGACTAAAGTGCAGGTATACTGTCTCAGCAGCAAATTGTATTTTTATTTATGTATTTATTTAAAATTTATGCATAGGAATGTTTTGCCTGCGTGTATATGGGTGCATCCATGCATGCAGTGCCCATGAAGGCCAGAAGAGGGCATTGGATTCCCTGGAACTGGAATTACAGATGGTTATTAGCCACCATATTATTGCTGAGAACAGAACTTCTACAAGAGTAGCCAATGTTCTTAACATCTGAGCAACCTCCCCAGCCCCTGTATTTTTATTTTTTTATTACACTTACTTATTTTGGGAGGTTGCCACATGTGTGGAGGTCAAAGAACACCTTGTAGAAGTCAGTTCTGTCCTTCCACTGTGTGGATCCCAGGGATTGAACTCATCAGCTTTGGTGGCACGTACCTTTACCTGCTAAGCTCTCTCATAGGCTGAAGACAGGGTTCCTTGCCAGAGCTGGAGCTCATGGACTCAGTTAAACTGGCTGGCCAGCAAGCCTTGGGACAGGGTCCCTGACCAGAGCAGGAGCTCATGGACTCAGTTAAACTGGCTGGCCAGCGAGCCCTGGGGCAGGGTCCCTGACCAGAGCCGGAGCTCATGGACTCAGTTAAACTGGCTGGCCAGCGAGCCCTGGGACAGGGTCCCTGACCAGAGCCGGAGCTCATGGACTCAGTTAAACTGGCTGGCCAGCGAGCCCTGGGACAGGGTCCCTGACCAGAGCCGGAGCTCATGGACTCAGTTAAACTGGCTGGCCAGCGAGCCCTGGGACAGGGTCCCTGACCAGAGCCGGAGCTCATGGACTCAGTTAAACTGGCTGGCCAGCGAGCCCTGGGACAGGGTCCCTGACCAGAGCCGGAGCTCATGGACTCAGTTAAACTGGCTGGCCAGCGAGCCCTGGGACAGGGTCCCTGACCAGAGCCGGAGCTCATGGACTCAGTTAAACTGGCTGGCCAGCGAGCCCTGGGACAGGGTCCCTGACCAGAGCCGGAGCTCATGGATTCAGTTAAACTGGCTGGCCAGCGAGCCCTGGGACAGGGTCCCTGACCAGAGCCGGAGCTCATGGATTCAGTTAAACTGGCTGGCCAGCGAGCCCTGGGACAGGGTCCCTGACCAGAGCGGAGCTCATGGACTCAGTTAAACTGGCTGGCCAGCGAGCCCTGGGACAGGGTCCCTGACCAGAGCCGGAGCTCATGGACTCAGTTAAACTGGCTGGCCAGCGAGCCCTGGGACAGGGTCCCTGACCAGAGCCGGAGCTCATGGACTCAGTTAAACTGGCTGGCCAGCGAGCCCTGGGACAGGGTCCCTGACCAGAGCCGGAGCTCATGGACTCAGTTAAACTGGCTGGCCAGCGAGCCCTGGGGCAGGGTCCCTGACCAGAGCGGAGCTCATGGACTCAGTTAAACTGGCTGGCCAGCGAGCCCTGGGGCAGGGTCCCTGACCAGAGCGGAGCTCATGGACTCAGTTAAACTGGCTGGCCAGCGAGCCCTGGGACAGGGTCCCTGACCAGAGCGGAGCTCATGGACTCAGTTAAACTGGCTGGCCAGCGAGCCCTGGGACAGGGTCCCTGACTAGAGCCGGAGCTCATGAACTCAGTTAAGCTAGCTGGCCAGCGAGC
Source organism: Rhizomys pruinosus (assembly GCA_009823505.1). NCBI lineage: Eukaryota > Metazoa > Chordata > Mammalia > Rodentia > Spalacidae > Rhizomys > Rhizomys pruinosus. The sequence continues at coordinate 470,784 of VZQC01011307.1, read as the reverse complement.
CCTGGGGCAGGCTCTCTTGTCTCCCCTTTCCCAGCACTGGCATTACAAGTGTGCATCATCACACTTGGCTTTGTTACATACGAACTGAGTATCTGAACTCAGACCCTCATGGTAATGCAGCAGGCACTTTACTCACTGAGTCATCTCCCTCCTCAGCCCTGTCTTTAGTTTTTAAATGTTTGCTATGTATAAGAATCCTTACCAAAAAAAAAAAAAAAGTCAATTTGGAATTCCTAGTTTGAACATTAAATTATCAATTGGAAGGAAAACAGAACGGGTGAATCTTCCCTTCATCTGTTCACTAAGCACAAACTCAGGAGAGCCTGTTGGACTTCCCCCGTCCTCTCAATCACCAGAGCCCCATCAGTGAGTGCACACAGCCAGTGGGCTGGTGACATTCAGCCCTGGGTCATGTTCTTCTAACTTGGGTTAAGAGAAGACACAGATGAGCTGGTGTCTTATTAAATGTGGGCACTGTTACCCATCACAGTCCAAGCTCCACACTGCCAGCCTTCCATACCATGTGGTTGCTGCTCGCCGATACAAATAGGAAGAGCCTCCTACCTCCTGTGAGCATCTGTGAACATTTGCAGATGCATTTGTCGTTGTCCGAATCCTTTGTGCTAAAATCACTTCCTGGCTGGCTGATGCTGCTTATTTTGCCTGCGGTGCCTGTAAGGCCTGAGAGGTGAATCCTGGAACACGGAAAGGAAAAAATAAAAACTGTAACTGGCATGGGTTGTTGATTCACCATAGTGGAAAATTTCTCATGGTGAAGAATTCCACTCTACAGAATGCACTCGGGCCAGTCAGTGCACTCCAGTGCCTACTCTGGACAAAATATTCTGCACTGGTATAAACAGGAACCAACTTATCATCAAACCCTTCGACAAACTGGGATGTTTTCATAAAAACTTCAACACATGCACAAGTATCAACAGGGATTGCAGGGCCCTATAATTTGTTTCCTTTCCTGCTGCCTTCAGATAAACAGAGGTAATTGCAGCATGAAGGGACCTTCCCCACGGGCAATCGGTGTGGAAAGGAGTCCAATATGACTAGACACCCTTGTTGTATTCTGTAGGCCCCTGAGGAGGCTAGCAGACAAGGAGTCGTGTTGTCTGGGTAGAAATCGACAGAGCTGTGTAGGAAATAAATCCTTAAAGCTGTTTGCCTCATTTCTGTACAATTGTGTAATAAACCTGTTATACCTTAGGAAAGGAATAAATGTCATTAAATAATGTGGATAAATAATAAGGAACAAATATGATACTAGGTAATGTCTGTACTTTTAGAATGTTGCAATAGTTTATTTATTTACCTTTTTTTTTTTCGAGACAGTTTTGAACTGTAACTCAGGCTACCCTGGAATTCACTATGCAGTCCACCTGCCTCAGCTTCCCAAGTGTCGGGTTTACAAGCGTGTACCACCATGCCCAGCTACAATATGTAATGCTTTAAAATTCTTCTCATAACCAAACTCACATCACTGTCACAAGCTGCCCATTGGCAGATGTTGCAGGCCAGGCCAGAGATGACTTTCATATGATGGGGTGGCTGTGGGAATGTCATGTTACAATGTTGGCATACCAGTGTCTGGTTATCGAACCCCAGCATGTTGAATACCCATGTCCTTATGAGGTACAGGCCCATGAAGCTCTGGACCAGGATTCTGTAGGCAGAATCCTACAGAGGTGGCAGGGGTGTGACCTGTAATCCCCCAAACTATGCTATTCTGTACTAAGGCCACTGCCACTGCTAACTGCCACCTTGAAAGGACACAGCTGTCATGATCATGTCATGCCGGAATAGTCATGCGGAAAGGAGAGGTCACTGTCAGAGTGCTGGTGCAGGTGTGCACAGAGCATGCTCATGGAGCCCCTTGGACACCTGCTGCAGTGCAGATGACTAGTGCCCAGGTGTGGTGATTCCGAAACATATTTCCAGTCTTTCTCTACAAACCTAAGCAGGCCTGCTGTGAGCTCCCACACCCCCTACTCCCAAGTATCGTCCTTTATTTAACTCTCTTATCTTCGAAAGGTAACTTCTTAAGGGTCTCATTAAATGTCCCCAAAGCCAAGTAGAGCAAGACATAGCTATTTTTATTAGTCTCTCTTTGAAAGATTGAACAGGTTTAAATAGAGCTTCTGGAGGCCTACCAGATACAAGTCCAGTCTTTCCAATCTCAGGTATTACAAGCAGCCAGCACTTGGGGGGTAGAGCCAGGAGGACCAGGAGCTCACGGCCATCCTTGGCCACTCAGTGGATTCAAGGCTAGGCAGCTTTGGCGTATGAGACCCTATCTCCAAAAACTTAAAAAAGAAAATGAATAGCTACATTCTGTAAATCCATCTCTTGATTTTATATGGCAGTAGAGTCGAAAATAACATTTAGCTGTTAACACTCAGTGTTTGTGTGAACCCACCCACCATGATGTCTGTTTAAAGGAACTGATTTTTAAGGCTTCCTGTGCTCATAGCTTTAAGTTTTATTTTTATTTTTTAAATCCAGGTGTGCTGGCACTTGACTATAATCCCAGCACTCTGAAGGTAGGAGGGCTATAGGTTTAAGATCATCCTGGGCTACATAGTAAGCTCAAGGCTAGCCTGTGCTACTTGAGACCCTATATTAAAAATCTAAGATGGGAGGTCTGTGTTGCTGCATAACCCTTTCTTATGCACTTTTCTATTTTCCTGTTACTATTTTTTTGTTAGAAGGAAAAGCAGCTATCTCGCAGTGGGCTCTCTGAAGTGTTTGTAGTTGACTGAGTCACATCACAATTTTATTACTGTGCTATTATCCTGTAGCATGTTTTATGGCATGTCTGTCTTATTTTTCCAACTAAGCTTTAAAGCATGTATTTTTTTCAGATGGCATATTCAAAAATTGGTTGCATTTCCAAAGGAAATATCCACACAGAATCAGTTCAGTTTAAAGTAATTTTTATACTGTCAGTGTGTAAGGGTGATGACCCATTTAGTAAAATCATCTTATACAAACAGGCTAATCCTTCATTTTTGTGTTTGTTTCTTTTGTAAAAAATTAATTCCTCTACTGTAGATTCATAACTGTTTCCAGTTGAGAAAATATTTAGCTTGGCAACACAATGAAGACCACTTGGGTCTCAGAATTCACTCACTTCTGGGTTCTGGAGTCAGGTGGGCCCTGATGGGGCAGGACCAAGCATCTCTGCCCATTTAAGCCTCCTCCCAGGGCAGCCCCTGTTCTGAGTGGATTCTTTGGCTGCCTCACCAACTGTTTTAAAGTCACATCTGGCTTTATTTTCAAAATAGGCTTCTGAATCCTCATCCACTGCCTGTAAAGTAGACTGCTGGGTAGCATGGAGCTCAGGGATCTGACCCTGGACTATGTAGGGCTTCCCTGTGCTATCCACTGTGACCTCCCAAGGACACCAGCCAGGAACATTCTACTTAAGCTTTCTTTCCACAAGGCCTTGGTGGCACTGGAGGCCTCGGCTTTCTCTGTGGAGGTCCTGCTGAGTGCCACCTGCTCCTTGTGGCCTCCGCAGGTTTTACTATATGCGCTGGACACCAAACACCATGAGCTTTGGTTCTTTGGGCTCTGGTGTTCAGCTGCGGCCAGACCAGTGTCTTTGGTGCTACGCACCCACTCCACTCCCCAGCACTTCTGTGGAACATGGATTTGAGAGCCCCTCTGCACACTCCACCAGCACATCCCATATGACCTCACTGTGAGCATCTGCACAGAAGCCAGGTCCCTGCTCTCTCTGCTCCTCTGCACTGTGCTTTATAGCCAGAAAGTGAAACCTAGTCAGGGTTGCACATGCTGGTGGAATGTTTGAGATCATTGTCTTCATGTGTAGGGATGAAGCAAGGGCTAAGGGGTTTGCTGATCCAGCAGAGGGATTAGGTAGCCACCCCACCTAATTCTGAATTGGGGATTGAAAGCAGCAGTTAACTGCTTTAACTTCAAAAACATTGATTAACTTTTAGTATCTTTGAAAAGAAAATAGTATGCACCAGGTGTCCTCTGTTGCAATAAATAATGGATCATGAAAGGGACACACAGCATTCACCACTCTGCAGGTTGGTAAGCGCGCAACACTGCTGGCCACTCATGTTTGAGCAGGCACAGAACTGATCTCATAGTTTCCTTTGCATTGTTTCAACTGCAGTTAGAAATTGCTTTCTGGTTTTGTAATCTCAGGGATTAGATTTGGAGCCCTGTCCATCCAAGGCAAGTGCTGCTCACCAGTGAGCTATATCCCCAGCCAAAGGTGGAATTGTTAAGCTAGAGAAATGTATTTAGGGATGAATGCCTCTAGGAAACAAAGACGGTGTAAGGTAGTGCAGTTCTAGATGTTGTGAAGTATGGCTCTCGCTTATGGGCATCATCACTAGCAGGTTGCTGTAATGTCAGCATCAGATTTCTTACCTGTACTTGAGCTCTTCCGTGGAGAGAGAGAACTGTTCGTACAGGGAGTGAGCCTCATTCCCTTCCCAGTCCTTCAAGAGTATCTTCAGCCTGTAGCGCTGCTGATTTGTCAGTTGTGAGACAAACTCGTTCCCCAGCCAGTACTCTCCCAGGGGGCTTCCGAAGCCCTGTAACCAGGCGGAGAGATTCAGTTAGTCTATCTGGGTTTTCTGTTTGGAATCAGCAGTTTGTCAGTTTGTAAATCACAGTCAGCCCTGTGCCTTGGGAATGCAAGGTCTTGCATACAGGATATAAATTTTAAAAATCAGTTTAGTAAATGTCTTCTGAGGAGGTCAGAGGCCAACTTCTGGAGCTGACCCTAGCCTTCCACCTTACCCGAGGCAGGTACCTTGTTCACCACCACGTGTCAGGCTAGCTGGCCCATGAATTTCTGGTGAGTTTTCTACCTTTCCTCCGTCTTGCCATGGGATTCCAGACCAGGGCTGCTAGGTCTGGTTTTCATGCGTTCTGGGATAGGAACTAGGTGTTCATGCTTGCATGGCAAGTGGTTTATCCACTGATTCATCTCCCCAGCTCAGCAAATAAACTTCTTTTTTTTTTTTTTTTTTTTTTTTTTTTTTTTGGTCTTTTTTGAAACGGGTCTTCCTGTAGCTCCAGACTGTCCTGGAACTCACTCTGTAGACCAGGCTGGCCTTGAATCACAAAGATCCGCCCGCCTCTGCTCCCAAGTGCTAGGATTAAAGGCATGCCCCACCATGCCTGGCTTTAAATAAAATTATTTGGGGCTGGAGAGATGGCCTAGCGGTTAAGAGCGCCGACCGCTCTTACAGAGGACCCGGGTTCGATCCCCAGCACCCACATGTTCACTGAAATACCGTCTGAAACTCCAATTTCCAGGAGAACTCCAGTTCCAGGGGAATCCGACACCCTCTTCTGACCTCCGTGGCATTGCACGACACGGGTGCACAAACTTGCATGCAGACAGTACATTCATACACATACGGAAATAAATTAAAAAAAAAAAAAAAACTTCTAAAAACTCAATTTTATTTTTTTATTTTAATTTTAATGTGTATGAGTGTACTCTTTGTATGTACGTTGGTACACCTGTGTCGTGTCATGCTGCAGAGGTCAGAAGAAGGCGTCAGATTCCCCTGGAACTGGAGTTAAAGACGGTTCTTAGCCGCCATATGGGTGCTGGGAATTGAACCCGGGTCCTCTGCAAGAGCAGTCGGTGCTCTTAACCACTGAGCCATCTCTCCAGCCCCTAAAAACTCAATTTTAAGGAAGTAGGCTGTTCTTGGGAGAAAATTACTGTTAGAATAGTTAGAGGGACTTGGATAGCCACCAACAGAGACAATTATGAAGACTACTGAGAACCCCATGGCAGTACCATGAGCAGAGATCTAACAATGACGTGTGCCATGGGAAGCTCACCACACAGCAGCTCTGCCAGGGTGGTCTGTGCTCTGCTTCAGGTACTTTGGTCCCACCATTCTTTAACAGGGACACAGAAACATCCTCCAGAAAGAGCTCTGTCCTAGGTAATTTCATCGGAAATCATTGGTTAGTTCTGAATGTGGTTAAAGTTCTGCAGATCTTGGAACTTAGTTTTTTCTAAAGGAATTATTTCTTTGAGGTGATTTAGTATATATCCATACCTCTTTATATTCTTTCCACGTCCTCTGGAAGTCAACACTGCCGTCTTCCCGGTGCTGGATGACTGTCCACCCACCGCCACCTGTCTCCATGTCACAGTAGGCCTGCAGGTGGGGAACACACAGTCAGTGCATGTTGCACGTTGGTGACCATGGCTTTCGTTTCCATAACACAAGAGAATAGACACCTGCTCTAGGACATGGTCCCCAGGGCTTTTGTGAGAACACCTAGGGTAGATCTTTGCAAATGTAAATGATGGTGGACAGTGAGTAATGTTCTCATAGTCAGAATCCTGAAAACTGGACTTTCTCATCATCATGTGCTCTGGGCTAAAAGCCCCCATAGTTTGAGCTAGAGTCCTTGTGATTTGGATGTTGTGGCAGATTCTCCTCAAACTACACACCTATAGAAAACCACAGATTTGTGTTCATGGTCCTAGACTGCCAGCTCCATCCACTTTCTTGTTACAGCCTCTTCATTGCAAGGTACCAAACTCCCATCATGCTGTGAAGTGTTAGGCTTCCTTTGTGTGCAGTAAAAGCCAGTTTCTCAATCCATCCCTGTCCAGGAAGGCCTGGAGGCTCCAGAGTGCCAGCACCCTGTGACCCAGCCTGGCCCGGCCACTCTGACTCCAGGTTTAGTTCAGGCTTCTACACTCTTCCCCTGCCGCCTGTGGCATTTTTCCCCAGTATTTTATTTCTGCTTTTAAACTGGCCCAATGGTCTTAAACTTTGTCCAGAACACAGAATTCTTTGGGCTAAGAGCATGCATGCTTAATTTCAACTCAGCTGGAGTTTTATTATGAAATTAAAAACCCCTGAAAATAAGTTTACATAAATAGTTTTTAATTATATGAGATTATAGTAGGACAAAAAAAAAAGTTGTCCAAAAAAAATAAGATCATTTCCTCCAGCACACAAGGTAGGAAATATTAAGGTTCATAACCAATTGTAAATATTCTTCCTTTGTTGCGTACCATGGTCTTTGGAAAATAAGGAAGGCCATTTTGGCAGAATTAAGTATGAGCTGCTCAGTATTTATCAATTAGGATTCTAGGGACGAGAGCTAAAAAGGACCACAACATGTCTCTTCCTCTCCTTCAGGTAGCCTGTTCAGAACCGTGCCCAGGAGGCCATGGGGCTGCCATGTCCCTTCTGTTACCCATGGACTCAGAAACCTCAGACATCTCAACATTGCTGTTCAGATCTTACCATCAAGGTCCAAAGCTCATGTAATCTTCCCCAGAAAGACTGGCAGCATGAAACAAAATTATATTTATTTACAGGAAGATTATTCCTCAGTTTAAGTTAATCAAATACATTTGCTGAAGGAACCCCCTGATTTTCATCACCATGTTGATACTGTTTTTATTAATTAGCTGCTGTCATATGACCCTCTCGGTGCATACTGTGTCAGATACTTCACATGACTCACTTGCAAGCTCACAACTACTCTGAACTCTTTGTTGTTTGGGTTTGGGTTTTTTGAAACAGGGTCTTTTTATGTAGACGAGGCTGGTTTTGATCTCACAGAGGTCCCCCTGCCTCTGCCTCCTTAATGCTGGGATTAAAGGCATGTGCCACCACATCTGGCTCATGCTGAATTCTTAAAATGTTAGAGTCAATACTGATTAATTTGGCCCATCATTCAATTATCAGTGGTGAGTAGGATTTGAATACCACCTCCTTAATTCTTACAGAATATTTTTTTCCACTACATCTTGCTACTTAAAGCAAAGAAAGTTGACTTTATTGTTAACAGATTACAGGGCCCTTAGCTGACTTCCAAATAACAATCAGATCATGAACAGTCTTCATCTTACTTCCCTATGATCATCCAAGCGGCCAGTGCAGTGCCGTCCTGTCACTGTCTTCTTCTTTTGATTTTATTTACTTTTATTTTATGTGTATAACTGTCATACCTGCATGATTATAAGTGCACCCGTGTCATGTTTGTAAGTGCACCCGTGTCATGCAATGCCCACGGGGGACAGAAGAGGGCATTGGATCTTCTGGAACTGGAATTATGGATAGTTGTTAGCTGCCTTGTGGCTGCTGGGGTTTGAACCCAGGTCTTCTGCAAAACAGCCAGGGCTCTTAACCACTGAACCATCTCTCCAGCCCCCACCATTGCCTTCTTAAAATTTACTTAGTAAAGTAACTGAGCAAGCTGCACCAGAGTTAGGGTTAGAGCCAGTGGTTGTGCACAGAAGTTAACTCCCCAGAATCCTAAGTGGCATGCTGGTAGGTTGAAAGAAATGTTCTTAGTACGCCTACTCTTGTTCTAATACTTGACTCTTCGATGTCACAATCACCATAATGGAGTTAGTTGTTTGATGAAATTTAAGACAGGTTCTTTCCTATTTAGTGGAGCAGTTTATCTTGCAGGACTCAGAAGCAGGACTCTCAGATGTCAAGGGCCATTGCCAGTGCATCAATAAATGACTTGAGCCATGTTATTGTCCTCTGATTCCAGTGAGTGACCATGTCAGAGCTACTACAACATTCTCATAATACTTTGTCCAGATTTTTTAAAAAGGAAGAACAAAGCATTTGTAAAAACTGGAGAATTATGGTTCATTGGGTTGTGGAACTTACAAAGAGAAATAGCATCCTAGTAGAGTTGTCCACATGGCCAGGAAACCTCAGTGAACAGAAGGAATTGGCTCATACCAGAACCAGAACTTCATCAGGATCAGGTGAAAATCAGAACCTGGCCACTTCTGCTACCACAGAGCTCAAGGCACTTGGTGCTTTTGATCTACATGCCGTGCCTAGCACAGGGACTTGTGGTCTGGCTATGAAACCTGAAGCTTTTCAAGAAGTAATGCTTGATTTAAGTGCTGTGCTTTGGCTCCAAGCCCTGGCAAAGTGAATGAATAGCAAACATGGATGAACATTAGGAGTCAGGTGCCAGGAAACCTGGGGAGGGAAACTGCTATGCTGCTAACCAGCAAAGCATAGGAAACCTGGGGAGGGAAACTGCTATGCTGCTAACCAGCAAAGCATGGGCTTGTGCTTCTCACTGATGTCTTTAGTAACGTATATCCTTTGTGAAAACCTAATGAATTATAAGAGGCTCTTGCTCTGGACATTCTTTTCTTAAATTAGATAACCCATGTCTGCTACAGTCTCTTGTGCAAAGTGTGTGTGTGTTATTAATTCTGAGACCATCCTGGGTGCTATGCTGTGGTCATAACAACCAACAAGGTGGGGTGACACCATCATGTTAAGAGGTCAGGAACCTGAGGGTGCAGAGCCACACATTGGCAGAGCTAGAACTGAATCCAGGTCCATCTAACCACCTCTCTTTCTAGATCACATTGTCAATTAATAGAACCTCAAGCCTGGAAGGAAATTTAGAGATAGCAATAGAGCCTGTTTATTTTAATTTTTACATTTTATTTATTGTGTATAATGTGACTGTAGGCTTGCATATGGCACCGTGCAGTGTGGAGGTCAGAGGACAATCGGGGGAGCTGGTTCTCTCCTTCCACCTGGGATCCAGGGATTGAATTCTGATCATCAGACTTGCACAATAAGCAAATTACCCACTGTGACATCATCTTTATAGACCATTTATTTTATAGAACGATTGTGGTTTTTAAAGCTTAATTAAATGAATTTATTTTCACTGAGAATGTCTAAATGTCTGATGTCCTACTATTTCCACCCATCTGGAAGACACATGCTCCAGAGTACTAGATCTTCCATCTTTGTGGCAGTGTATCCACTAGCCCATGAGGGTGCTATAGTGCATGTCGGGGACAAGGTGCTAAGGCAGAAAGCATCCCTAGAGCAGTGTATAGGCGTGTTGTCCCCAGGAGCTAGAATGGAAGCATTTAAAGTGTCCCCTGTCCACGCTGGGTTCTCTCCTCCCCGTTATCCACAGGCCAGGAGCATATGGACATCTGGTGGCAGGAGACAGCATGCACGCAGGCTGGAGAGCAGCTAGGATGGAGGGTCTCAGCCTAAGGTTAATGGCTTTTCATCTGTAGCAAGCCATGTAGCGTTTCCTCCACCCCATGCTCTGCTTCTCAGCCTCCAGGGACATTAGCTGATTTTCAGGGTTGATTTAAAGCAGCATGAATGAATTAGAAAGATTTCTTTGGAAAGTATTATCTTAAATAGCACAGTATCTCTCTTTTAATTCATAATCAAAGTATATGTTACTGTTTCAAATGCCACATCTTTAAACTCTTAAAACACTTGTATTTTTCTTTGATACCAAGTTAAATTCTGAAGATAATACTGAGCTCAGTTACTACTTCCAGGATCCTCTAAAATGTACATTTTGACAGTGTCCTGTGTACTTTCTGTATTTGTGTAGCTGAGTATGTAGCTGCTTTTACTTTGAGATGCAGCCATGTCTGTCAGCACTCAGCGTATGAAGCAGTCCCCTGTTTACATAACCCTCATACTGGCTCTCCTGAAGTGTTGTTCTACCTAATCAGATCTCTAAGAGAGGCCGCAGGGAGGTGATTTTCTCCAGGACAGAGTCTCCCGAGCTTCCTCAGCCTCCATCAGGAACCCAGATGCCTGTGGACGCTCAGGTCTGCCTGAGCACTGACCCATCCTGCTGGAAATGGCGGGTGGTCCATGTGTGCTTTCCACAGGCTAATTGGACATACACTGAGCTGAATTCTCCACACTGAAAAGGAAAGGAGTTACTGTCCTGGATAGCGTGCTCAGGTCTCCTGGATAGCACTGGATGAGGTCATAGCCTCCTGCTGTGAGCCTGGGGGTGGGGGTGCCTGGGCCTCACAGAGACCCTATGCACAGCTCCACAAGGTGATGATTGCTCCCATTGCGACACCATTTATAAAGACAGTGTAGAGCGATTGGTAAACTGGCCAGCACCCTGGCATGAAGCAGGAACAGCTAGTAATGCCAAAGAATTCTGTCAAAGAAGTAAAAACTATTTTTGTTGTTTGGAATTTTGTTGAGAGAGTCTTGATATGTTACCAGGCTAGTCCGGATATGTTACCAGGCTAGTCCGGATATGTTACCAGGCTAGTCCGGATATGTTACCAGGCTAGTCCTGACATGTTACCAGGCTAGTCCTGACATGTTACCAGGCTAGTCCTGACATGTTACCAGGCTAGTCCTGACATGTTACCAGGCTAGTCTTGATATGTTACCAGGCTAGTTCTGATATGTTACCAGGCTAGTCTTGATATGTTACCAGGCTGGTCCTGAACTCCTAGGCCCAGGGAATCCTCATGTCTCAGTAAAAGTAATTGATTTCATTAGACTTCTGCTTATTGTGGATTGTTCTGACAGCCCCTATGACAAGAAGTGTAGTATGTGCAAACCACTTCTGATACCATGGTTACCCAGTTATCCACTCTTGAACAATTGTGTCAGGTGTGTGTTCTATGTGAACTTTTTTTCTCTAATAGAATACAAGTATTGCTTGAAAAGGAATGATCAAAAGACAAACTGGCTAATCAAACTACAGTTTTGGGAAGATAATGCAGTTAAAATGTTGAAATAATACAGCACTTCAAGGGAAACCTCTGGTCGCGTGCATTTTATCTTAACACAGGGCAGTCCTGTGGGAAGGGTAGGGCTCCAAGCTGTGAAGCACAGCATCATGAGGTGTACTCTGACATAGACAGAGCTTTAGGGGAGGTGGCCGTTCTGCCTGCTTGGGGGTGGGGGTGGGGAATGGCGTGTGACAGCGCAGGATTTCCTCACCCTCTGCAGTGATGTGTGGGAGCCCCAGAGCTGCCAGGGACCACCGCCTTACCTTGGTCTCCTCTGTAGAGTTGGGGAAGGTCAGTGTGTAGATGCCGCTGGTAGTAATGCCTGACTTGAAGATTTCCGCACAGTCTCTGAAAATGGTTTGCTCTTCTTTAGTGACAAAGGAGCTCCTGTCTGTGTTTAAAAAGCCGTAGGGCATTAAGATGGAGTTCATGAACACAGAGAAGTTTGTTACTTCAGTCATTTGAGTTCTCCTAAGAGACATAGGACAGGCTGGTTTCCAGTGTTCTCCTAAGAGACAAAGGACAGGCTGGCTTTCCAGTGTTCTCCTAAGGGACAGAGGACAGGCTGGCTTTCCAGTGTTCTCCTAAGGGACAGAGGACAGGCTGGGTTTCCAGTGTTCTCCTAAGAGACACAAGCCAGCTAGGTTTCTCCTAAGGGACAGAGGACAGCTGGTTTCCAGTGTTCTCCTAAGAGACACAGGACAGGCTGGTTTCCAGTGTTCTCCTAAGGGACACAGGACAGGCTGGTTTCCAGTGTTCTCCTAAGGGACACAGGACAGGCTGGTTTCCAGTGTTCTCCTAAGGGACACAGGACAGGCTGGTTTCCAGTGTTCTCCTAAGAGACACAGGACAAGCTGGTTTCCAGTGTTCTCCTAAGGGACACAGGACAGGCTGGTTTCCAGTGTTCTCCTAAGGGACACAGGACAGGCTGGTTTCCAGTGTTCTCCTAAGGGACACAGGACAAGCTGGTTTCCAGTGTTCTCCTAAGGGACACAGGACAGGCTGGTTTCCAGTGTTCTCCTAAGGGACACAGGACAGGCTGGTTTCCAGTGTTCTCCTAAGGGACACAGGACAAGCTGGTTTCCAGTGTTCTCCTAAGGGACACAGGACAGGCTGGTTTCCAGTGTTCTCCTAAGGGACACAGGACAGCTGGTTTCCAGTGTTCTCCTAAGGGACACAGGACAGGCTGGTTTCCAGTGTTCTCCTAAGGGACACAGGACAGGCTGGTTTCCAGTGTTCTCCTAAGGGACACAGGACAGCTGGTTTCCAGTGTTCTCCTAAGGGACACAGGACAGGCTGGTTTCCAGTGTTCTCCTAAGGGACACAGGACAGGCTGGTTTCCAGTGTTCTCCTAAGGGACACAGGACAGCTGGTTTCCAGTGTTCTCCTAAGGGACACAGGACAGGCTGGTTTCCAGTGTTCTCCTAAGGGACACAGGACAGGCTGGTTTCCAGTGTTCTCCTAAGGGACACAGGACAAGCTGGTTTCCAGTGTTCTCCTAAGGGACACAGGACAGGCTGGTTTCCAGTGTTCTCCTAAGGGACAGAGGACAGCTGGGTTTCCAGTGTTCTCCTAAGGGACACAGGACAGGCTGGTTTCCAGTGTTCTCCTAAGGGACACAGGACAGGCTGGTTTCCAGTGTTCTCCTAAGGGACACAGGACAGCTGGCTGCCAGTGTTCTCCTAAGGGACAGAGGACAGGCTGGTTTCCAGTTCCCACTAGTCTCTCAGCATGTTTTCCAAGCAATTCAGAAATAACATATACAAATAACCCTTGCTTCCTTGTTTTAAAATTACATTTACTTAGTGTGAGTGTGTGTGTGTGTGTGTGTGTGTGTGTGTGTGTGTGTGTGTGTGTAATGCACACACCATACTGTGGGGGTGGAGGTCAGACAACACGTTACAGGAATCATTTTTTTCTTTCTACCATATGGGTCCTGGGGATCAAACTCGGATTGTTAGGCTCGGCAGCAAGTAGTTTCACTTGCTAAGCCATCTTGCCAGTCCCTTCCTTTTAAAATCAACTATGTGTAATGCAGGAACTTCCTAATCACCTAGAATAAATACTACTTTAAATTCCTTCTTGACTAGAATTGGGCAGACACTGCAGAAGAACAAAGAACATGTACCGAAAGCAGTAATCCTTCCACCATGGCCCCCAGTTGAGTCCCTTTGGGTCATTGTCACACTGAAGTCAGGATGTGCACATGAGCTGTTCATTGATTATGTTTGACGCTAAGTCTTCAGTTTCTTTTAGAATACTGAATGGAGGTTTAGTGTTAGGTAAGACTACTATTGCCCAAGCTAGAGGACCTGAGTTTGGATCCCAGAAGCCATGTAAAAAACCACGCACACATCATACATGCAGCACACGTGCTCTCTCTCTCTTTCCTACAATAATAGTAAGGAATATCAATGGAACATAACATAGTGCTTTCTGAATATGTAGTAACTATAATGTAATAGTTTATTTTCTAGAGGAAAACTTTATTTATCTGTGTTTAAATTCCTCAAGTCGTTTATTTATCTGTGTTTAAATTCCTCAAGTCGTTTACACCTTTAATCCCAAAACCCAGGAGGCAGAGGCAGAAAGATCTCTGTGAAATCAAGCCCAGCATAGTCTATGCAATGAGTTCTAGGCCAACTGGACCTACAGGGAAGCCTTGTCTCAAAACACACACAAAAAAAAAATCCTGCCTGGTGTAGTAATGCATTCTGTTAATCCTGGCACCAGGCAGAGGAGCTAGATCTCTGAGAGTTTAAGGCCAGACTGGTCTACATAGCAAGTTCCAGGCCAGCTGGGGCTACAGGGAGACCCTGTCTCAAGAAAAAAAAAAAAAAAACACAAAAAAATTACTTTAAGTCCAAAATTTAGAGGCTTATGAAATTCCTTCAGATTTTATTTCTGTTATCACCATTTGGACTTCCCTTTTCTTTTTTTCTCTATGTTAAAAAAAAAAAAAGAAGTTTGTGTGGCATATGTGTGATCTTGCCTGTATATTATTCTAGAGCTTGGTGAGCAGAGCTCCGCACATACTAGAAGGTGTGGGTGATCATGGGCAGACAGGAATCCTACACACTGGAGTGTGTTGGCTCTCAGGCAGAGAAAGATACCCCTCCCACCACCGCTAGTTGCCCACAGGGAAGCAAAACCCTATTTGCTTTTCTCAAGTTGCAAGATAGTGGGATAAATCATAGTGAAATTCTAGTTGGAAAACTCCTATTATAGATTCGAAACCTAGCACCCTGCATAGGTCAGGGACCTGTGCTACCTGTGTTTGAGATTTCGTGGGCATTTTGTTTAATCTTTCTGTTAAAATTGGGAAAACTATGTAACCTAGGGAAAATATGTGGGCAGGTTCTTTAAGTGAAGACACAAGATTGACGGCAAAGCAAATCCATTTCTTTTTTTTTTTTTTTCAAAGCCAATTTTTTATTGAAGCTCTGTGCATTTAGCAAATCCATTTCAAGAGCACCACTTGAAGGGACATTGAGTTAGGCCAAATTTGGCCACATAAAAAATCCTTCATAAAAATGCCACAAAGGTGATATATTACATCTTTAATGACCAAAGGAAGATTCTCCTTTCTTCCCCCACCTCCAGTAACTAAAAGACTGAAAAGTAATAACAGTAATGATGGGAGGCTGAGCCATGCAGATCTCTGGGGGTTCAAGGACACCCTGATCTACATAGTGAATTCCAGGACAGCTGGGGCTCCAGGGAAACCCTGCCTAAAACAAACAAACAAACAAACAAACAAACAAACAAGCAGTAATGAAGAAGGCAGCGAAATATATTTAAGGATGTGGCCCTAGAAGGGAACTGGCACCTCTGTGGTGCCGTATGCCTGTCCCTGGCGAGCTGTCTTCCTGGAGTCTATAGCCTTCCTATGGGCCTAGGGTGGTTTGCCCTTTTAAAAATTAAAAAGGTATACTATGGTTTAATAACTCACCAGCCTCTTCTGTCTATGAGGGAATTACCTCCAGATGGGCAGTTTATAGCCTTAAATCAAAACCGTTTGGAGACTGGATGGGAGCTGTCAGCAAAGTACTTGCCTTATGTGTGTGAAGACTTGAGTTCCATCTCCAGAAATGACGTAAAAAACAAAGCCAGACATGGTGGCACAGGCCTGTAATCTCAGCGCTGTGGAGGTAGAAAGAGGATCCTGGGCTTGCTAGCCAGCCAGTCTAGCCTAGCCTACATGGCAAGCTGTAGGTCCCAGTGAGAGGCCCTGTCTCCCAAAACAAGATGGACAGCACCTGAGGAATGACACCCAAGGTTGTCTTCTGGCCTCTACACGCATGCGCCTGCACACACGTGAACATGCATACATACACGCAAATGTTTGTGTTTGAGGTATTTTGCCTTGTGTTGATTGATTCATATGATATGTGTCCTCCTTTGTACTTAGGTCTTTTTGAAATATTTTTTTGTTGTTATGTGTATGTATGCAATGCCCATGGAGATAGAAGAGACATTGATCCCCTGGAACTGAAGTTTGGGTTGGTCCTCTGCAAGAGCAGCCAGTGCTCCTAACAGCTGACCCATTTCTCCAGCCCTGTCTTGAGACTCTTGAGCTACCCTAAGTTGAGAAGCAGTTCCTTCTCTGGAAGATGAGGCTTCATCTACTAGCCAAAGATCCTAGAAGTGAAGAGGGGCACTCACTGTCAGGCACCGACATCATGGTCAATAGGTTGTTGACCCTCTCCATCAGGTCATGCTGCTGCTTTTGAAGGGCCGAGTTGTTCACAGTGGCAGTCACCAGCTGCTTCTCCAGCTCCTGGATGACAGAGTTCTGCTTGGACACCAGCACCTGGAGCCTGTCTTTCTCTTCTTTCATTGACTGCAGTTGCACCACGTGCTTGTCTTCCATGTCCAGCACTTTCTTTTCTAGCAAGCTTATAGGGAAGGCATGTGTAAGTGAGGGGAATTCTGGTTCTTCAGGGCCTTCACAGCCAGGTGCTTTATAGGCATCTAATCATTTCCCCAGAGCTAATGGACTCTTTAACTGTACTTATAAAGTAGGAAGATTTTTCTCTCTGCCCAAAGAAATCTTTTTAAATTGCGCAAATTAGCCATTTAGATGAACACGTACATGTGCATATGCAGGTATGCCTATCAGTACCTAACTCTTATCTGTGTAAAAATGGATAATTCTGGGCCATGGTGCAATGGGAATATCACAAACACTAGATGCTGTGAGCTCACCAGAGAGAGGGGATTACTTCAAGCTGTGCTCAGAGTGAGTGCTTGGGTCATGGTGAAATTGGAATGTCACAAACACTAGATGCCATGAGCTCATAAGAGAGGTGGTATTATTTCAGGCTATGCTCATAGTGAGTGCTTTTGGGGGCAGGGGGTGGGGCGGGGTTGAGTTGGACCTTTCTCTTAAACTATATATCTTTTTTTTTTTTTTTTGTCTCTTTGAGACACGGTCTCACTGTAACCCCAGCTACCCTGGAACTCTATAGACCAGACTGGCCTTGAACTCACAGAGATCCACCTGCCTTTTGCCTCCCAAGTGCTAGGATTAAAGGCATGCACCACCACACCCAGCTTGAAGGCGGTCTTAGCCGCCATGTGGGTGCTAGGAATCAAACCCAGGTCCTCTGGAAGAGCAGTCAGTTCTCTTAACCACTGAGCCATCTTTCTAGCCCCTTATATCTTTTTCTTTTCCTTCCTTCCTTCCTTCCTCCCTCCCTCCCTCCCTCCTTCCTTTCTTCTTTCTTTCTTTCTTTCTTTCCTTCTTTCTTTCTTTCTTTCTTTCC
Organism: Rhizomys pruinosus; assembly: GCA_009823505.1. Lineage (NCBI taxonomy): Eukaryota > Metazoa > Chordata > Mammalia > Rodentia > Spalacidae > Rhizomys > Rhizomys pruinosus. Next base: position 453,453 of record VZQC01011307.1, on the reverse strand, counting down.
TTTCTTTCCTTTCTTTCTTTCTTCCTTTCTTTCCTTTCTTTCCTTTCTTTCCTTTCTTTCTGTCTGTCTTTCTGTCTTCCGTCTTTTTGAGGCAGGGTCTCCCTTTTAGTCCCAGCTGGCCCAGAGCTTGCTACATAGACAAGGCTGGCCTTGAACTCACAGAGATCTGATCTGCTTGCCTTAAACTATTTATATCTTAATCCCAATGACAACAACACCAGCTACTCTATACTTTGTACAAATTCTCCTCCATAAGGGAGGTAAATATTTCATCCATATTTAAACCCTGGCTTTCTGGCCCTGTGAGTTTGAGCAACTTATTTAATCATTTGTGCATCAGTTTCCTCATTTGTAAAATAGGATTAATATTACTCCCTGCATGAGACTGGTCTGTGGAAGAAATGCATGTAAAAGTGTATGTAGGGCTGGAGAGATGGCCTAGCGGTTAAGAGCATTGAGTGCTCTTGCAGAGGACCCGGGTTCGATCCCCAGCACCCACATGGCGGCTGAAAACCATCTTTGACTCCAGTTCCAGGGGAATCTGACACCCTCTTCTGACCTCCGCGGCATTGCACGACACGGGTACACAGACCTACATTCAGACAGTACATTCATACATGTACAAAAATAAATAAAAATTTTTTAAAAAAAGTATATGTAGACTGGTTCCCAGCATACAGTAATAACAGGAAGTGTTACTTACTGCTAATATCAACATTTCTGTCCCCCGTTTCCAAAGAGTAAATTTAATAAAATTTAGACACAATAAATCACATACCTAAAGTCCCTCCCAGGTGGATTATGCTGCTGAATTTAAGTGCAGATGTTTCTGACTGGAATTTCACCTCTGTCTTTCTTTTGTGTGGGTTCCTTTCCTTTTTAAGACATTTAACCAGCCCTGCCTCACATAGGTACTATTTAACAACTAACATTTGAACAAACTCCTTGAAAAGCTGTTAAAGAATTACCTTGGCAGTGCTAAAGTTAGGCCATATAATTCCAGAAAGGTTTAATTTTCTTTATAATTAAATTTATAAAGATATGTTTCTGTACATATATTCAGTTAAGTATATTTTTATTTTGTTTCATATTTTTAAATTTTATTATTTTATGTGTATGAGTGTACTGTCTGCATGTAAGTAGGTGCACCCATGTCGTGCAGTGCTGTGGAGGTCAGAAGAGGGTGTCAGATTCCCCTGGAACTGGAGTTAAAGATGGTTCTTAGCCACCATGTGGGTGCTGGGAATTGAACCTGGGTCCTCTGCAAGAGCAGTTAGTGCTCTTAACTGCTGAGCCATCTCTAGACCCAGCATATTTTTATTTTAAACTGGAAATAATTCCTGTATACTAAACGAGAGAAAAACAATTCCAAGTCAATAGAATTATATACAAATGTGAAGAGTAAAAGATTGTGAACAGGTTTCCATGGCAGACTCCTAGAGTAAATGTACTTAGTAGTTGCTATTTTATTATTTTATTTACATCTATGAGTGTTTTACCTATATGTATTTAAGTGCAGCTTGTACATCCAATGCCTAAAGAGGCCAGAAGAGGATATCAGATCCCTTGGAACTGGAGTTACAGGTGGTTGCTAGCCAGCATGTGGGTGCTAGAAACTGAACTCAGGCCCTCTGCAAGAGCAGCCAGTACTCTTAATCACTGAGCCATCTCTCCAGCCCCTAGTTTCTGTCTTTAGAAAGTTACAAAATGAAGATTAGATGGCATGAGTGTTTTTGTAAGCCTTGCCTCTTCAGAAGGAGGTGTTGTCAGTGGCAATGTGCTTTGAGATTTAACTGACAGGTACACACAGCCCCTAAGTTAATCATTTACTTTTAGAAGAGAAAAGAAAAATAAGAGAAAAATGCTTTTGGATCTCCACTTTGGCTGCTGAATCTCAGTGCAGCAGCCTTGACTGAGGAGTGTGTTGGTCCTAGTGTAGATTTGGGTGAATCTAGTCCATAAAGAGAGCAATTGCACTTTGAGGAAATTTTTGAAGATTATTAAACAATCATTTGTGAAATGTGAAACACCACATATTTTTGTAGTGTTATTTTTAGGGGGATAAAAATCCCAACACTCAATGAAAGATCTAAAATTATCGAGAAAATGTCATGAAGTTAATGGTGAAACTTTACTGTTTGATTCCACATTTGTAACAAAAGAGAAGATGATTTCTTCAGCTTGAAAGATGATTGTGTCTCTGGGTGGGATTCTTGTTAAGTTCTGATTTTTAGGAAAAGTCAGCCGGCAAAGGCTGACTGCTTATATGCTGTCCCCAGGACAGTGCTGGTGTGGGCGGCTCTGATGTGGAGCCCCTGAGGCAGTTGTTTTGTTTCTGTTTTATTTTCATCACAGGGTCTTACTGTGTAGCTCTAGCTATTCCTGACCTGGTTATGTAAACCAAGCTTGCCTCCCTCTTACAGAGATCCACCTGCTTCAGCCTGGAGAGTGCTGGGATTAAAAGCATATGCCACCGCCCGAGCCTCCTGAGGCAGATTTTGCAGTTTAGGCTGTGAAGTACTGCAGGTGTTGTTGCTGATATGAATCTCAGATTATCATTTTGTAAGATATGTATAGCAAAGTTCTTTTATAGAGAAAATTTTCTATTTAAATGTAACCTCATAAAACAGGATTTGAATTATTGGAAAAGTATAACTATTGATCCATGTAAATTAGACTAAGGGAAATGTAAAGGAATTAAAATAGGAAAAAAGTGTAAGGGATTATTTAAACAAGAATTTCCAGAAAATAAAGCAAGCTACAATGTGGTTAAATTAACTGTTCTACATTTGTAAAACCTTAATGCAGGAAGGAATTTCATCAAATTCTGAGATTTTTTTTTTATTATGTATATGAATGTACTGTCCGCATGTAGGTTTGTGCACCCATGTCATGCAATGCTGGGGAGATCAGAAGAGAGTGTCGGATTCCCCTAGAACTGGAGTTCTCCTGGAATTGGAGTTACAGACGGTTCTCAGCCACCATATGGGTGCTAGGGATCGAACCCGGGTCCTCTGCAAGAACAGTCGGCACTCTTAACCGCTAGGCCATCTCTCCAGCCCCAAATTCTGAGATTTTTTAAAATATGAAAGTTACTGAGTATTGCAAAGCGGTCCTCTGGACAGCTGACTGCAACCAAGCTTGTTCTACAGTGGGTGTAAGTAAGATAAAGAGCAAGAGGCAAGCTTGTCTAGATAAAGAGCAAATACTGTCCAGGCATGGTGACACTCGCTTGTACTCCCAGCACTTAGGAGGCAGAGGCTGAAGGATCTCTGTGAGTTCAAGGCCAGCCTGGTCTACATATTGAGCTCCAGGCCAGCTGGGACTAAAGGGAGATCCTGTCTCAAAAAGACCAAAAAAAAAAAAAAAAAGCCCCCTCTCCCCAATAAAAAGAACAAATACTGACAAGTGTGGGTAACCCTTCTGAGCTATAAGTGTCACATCTGTGGGTTCAACCATGCTGGGGTGGAAGGTATTGGGTGGAGTGTGCACCTGAACTTATTGTCGGAAAGCGATCCAGAATTGGCCTAGACTGCAGGAGGATCATGGAAGTCACATGGTCAGACTGTCCCATCTTGACTAAGGGGCTCAAGTGTCCGAAGATACTGCTGTCTGAGGTGGACTATAGAACCAACCCCCTGTGCGTGCTGAAGGATGGGAGAATTTACGAAGGCAGTACTGGATGCCATGGGGCGTGTTGCCTGATTCTGAAGCACTGGGCTGCGTTCAACCAGCTGAGCAAGGCCACATTTCTGAGAGACATTGTTACAGTGGGCAAGAACCCAGCACCCACTTGTTCTCAGCATCACCACCACGGAGGTCGGCAGGATTGTTCTAGCTCAGTTATTGGTCTCAAACTTTAGTTTCTTACTGTGCAGAAGAGACATTTGAAACAGGAAAGAAAGATGTTTGGATAATAAAAAAATGTATTTGCTTTTCAAATCCATAAATCAAATAAAGTTAAATTTGCTTATCCAAAGAACATAATTTTTTCATCTTAGTTCTTGATTAACAGTCAGAATGCGTGTGAGATAGTCTTTACCATCATTTCTCAGTAAAGACAAGATGTGTTATTGGAACCATTCTCCATGTCAAATGCATGTCTCAGTGGAAAACAAGGAACTATGCACACCACATGCTACCATCATGTCATACGTTCCCTGATGGAATGAAGATGCTTAAACAGTCTGGATCCAGCAGCTGAAAATTTTGCTTTTGGATAGATTGTCTTGGGAATTTTTTAATGTGTTATTTAAATATTAACACAAGTATATTTAATGTTAACTTTTGTTTTTACTTTATCACGTTTTTAGGGAATTTACTTATTTGTACACTTGCGCACACATGCATGTGTGTGTGTGTGTGCGCGCGTGTGTGCGTGCGTGCGTGCGTGTGGGGGGGTGCATACCACTACCTACATGTGGAGGTTAGAGGACAACTATGTGACATTGTTTCTCCTCTTACACCTTTAAATGGGTTCTGGGATTGAACTCGGCTCATCAGGCTTGCCAAGCAAGTGCTTTCACTTGCAGGGCCATCTCTCTTTCCCTCATTGTAAGTTTTAAAAAGGAAGTATTGCAAGCTGGGTGTGGTGGCACACACCTTTAATCCCAGCACTCAGGAGGCAGAGGCAGGCAGATTTCTGTGAGTTCAAGGCCAGCCTGGTCTACAGAGCGAGCTCCAGGACAGCTGGGACTAAAGGGAGACCCTGTCTCAAAAAGACCAAAAAAAAAAAAAGAGTATTGCATGGTAAAATAGATAGCTTCTCTTCTGTAAGTCATTTTGTTTTATAAGAAGGCCCTCCTGCCAGATGTGGTAGTGTGTGCCTTCAGTCCTAATACTGGGGAGACAGAGGCAGGGATACCTCTGTAAGTTCAAGGCCAGCCTGGTCTCTATAGTGAGACCCTATTTGAAAAAAACAACAACAACAAAAAAGAAACCAGGTACCAAAAGCAAAGAATGTGGCAAAGCTCACATCAAGAGTGCCACACCTCGGAGTATTTTGTATTCGTTAACCTGTGCAGTGTCAGGGCGGTTTCAATGATTCCTGGCAGAATCTCTAAAGCATCCAAATGAAAACCAGTTGAGGACTGAATCAGAAGCTCTGGGTCAGATCAGGGCTTTCCATCTTGGCCTGGCTCTGCCCTCTCTGGTGTCTGATTCTGTGTGGTACACACGGTCTGTCATTTTGGAAAGCTGTTACAAGGAAGGCTTGTGGTCCAGAAAGGGTAAAATTTTGAATCACAAGTATTTTATAGTGTTATTACCTGTTCTTATCTTGTAGTTTGCTTATTTTACTAGTCTGGTCCAATATCTGCTTTTCCAATTTGTTTGTAGAAAGAGAATGTTCCAGAAGCTGAAGTTCAAGTCTTGTTGTCTGATTTAATACCTAAATAGGACAAAACAAAATTAGTATTTATCATCTTTAATGGTTACCATTTTATATGTTTCTTTTCAATTATCAAAGTGATCAGAAAGCATATGATTCATTACCCAAGTGTCTAATTATGGCACACACATTTTCTTGCCCTTGCTCTCCCTGAGTATGGCTCCTTCCCAGCTTCATGTCCTCTTTCTGTTGTTGGGGTTTGGGTTTTTTTTTTTTTTCTCCATAACTACTAAGTCCAATCACTGCAGCCCACGTGTACACAGATGGGAGCCATCCTACCAGGGGCCACATAATAACAACAACAAAAAATAGTTATCACCTGCCAGCAGTGCCTTGGGGCTGCGGCCTGGAGAATACCCCTCTATGCTGGGTACATGTTTGATATTTGTAAGTTTTCGTGTCTTGGAATTACCCAATTGTATTGCTTTTTTAAAAATGTTCTTATAGAAAGTAGATGACAGTTCTAGACAGTGGTGTAGCAAATCATATACTTTTCTAGTTCTACAGTATTTCCCATAATATGACAAGTGGGATTATTAAATAGTCATATTTCATAGGTCAAAAATTATAGACAAAATTTTTCTTAGACTGGCAAGATGGCTCAGCAGGTAAATGCACCTGCCTAACACCAAGCCTGATGACCTGAGTTTAATCCTCATTACCCATGTGATAGGAGAGAAAAACTAATATATATTAAATGTATAATATAATATTAGATACATATATTTAACTTCTTTCTGCTCAAAAATTTCTTTTCATCAGTAAACAAAGGGACAAAAGTCGGATGTTTTCCTTATGTGAAAATGAAGCTCATTTCTAGCCTGGCATCTCCCAGCTTATGTCCACTTACTAAGCCTTTTCTTTTTACTTTGCCATTTTTCTTGTATTTTAAAAGTCTCTTCAACCAATTAGGAAGCAATAAACTCTCACTATGCAGTGGGAGCCAGCATTCTGACATGTACAACACACTTTTTCCATTGTGTTCACACAGGCTTACAGCTGGGCTCTGGAGTCTGGCTGCCTCTCAGCAGGAAGAATCCACTACTCACATCCTTGTGTAGTGTCATTCAGGATATGACATCACCTGTAAATGGAAGTTGGAAGTATTGCCCAGCAATCAGGGACCTTGAACGAATCATTGTTTTCTGGTGCCCTTGTCATGCGCACAGCCCTGGCCTGGCACACTGCACAGGTGCTGGGCATGTCTGGTCCTTGTCAAGCCTGGCTAAGGTCAGACCAGAACCCTTCTGGAAGTTGAGTGTCTAGAGCTTCAGGCTATGTGTTCCCTTGTACAGACATTCCAATTTGTTCTCCAAAGAACTGGGTGATCGGGTCTTCTATTTAATTTGTAAGAATTACAAAATGAATAGTTTTGGAGAGAGAGAATGGTACCAGGTAGAACCAGCTTGATTTAGTTGTAACTGCAGGCTTTTCACATCACCTTTAAAAAGAATTTCATTGCCGGGCATGGTGGCACTCGCCTTTAATCCTAGCACTCAGGAGGCAGAGGCAGGCGGATCTTTGTGAGTTCAAGGCCAGCCTGGTCTACAGAGTGAGCTCCAGGACAGCTGGGGCTACAGGGAGACCCTGTCTCGAAAAGACCAAAAAAAACATTTCATTATCTACTGTTTGTGTGTATATGCATGTATGATGCGTGTGAGGGCAGGGTCATGTGTGCCTCATGCACATGTGGTTCTCTCCAGCCACCTTGTTTGAAGGCAGAGTTGCCCCTGTTTCTGCTGTAGATGCCAGGCTCACTGCCCGGGAACACAGCCAGTTCCCCCCTTCCATCTCACTGTGGGTGCTACAGGTGGGCACCAGCACATCTGGCCTTTCTTTTTGTGTATGGGATCCAAATATCAAGCTCAGGTTGTAAGGCTTCACATACAAGTGCTTTTACCTGCTCAGCCATCTCACAAGCTCTCACTTAACAGGTCTCACAGTCCCGTTGGCTGGTGGCTGCCTGATTTACCCAGGTCTGTAACTACTGTAAGATCTCAGACCTCCCCAACTCCTATGAAACTCAGTTTAGTATTCTCACTCTGACAATCTAGAAGAATCTTGCATCTGATCAATGTTCACACTTTTGTTTGAACCTATTCTAATGTTCCTAAATGGTTAACAGCTGCTGGTGATTAGACTGCGCATCTAAGTCAGTCTCCTCTTGCCCTTCCTTGGATCTGGCTATGTTAATGTGTTTATTTGGACTTTGTAGCTGTTTTCTTTCCATCCCTGTCTTGTTTTCCTGTTACCTTAGTCATAGGATATCTAACTTCATAGTAGCAGTTTTTAAATCATGTGAATTGACATTGAATTGACATCAAATCTGACAGGATGTCACAAAGCTTTCCATGGTGGTTCTGTGTACTAACACCTGGGCTCTAGAATCCACCCACTAATTATTTTCAGACTCTGTATATGGGTGGAGAGTATGTATCCATATTTTAGAATAATATGAAATTAATGGAGGAAAGATGCAGGACAGTAATGACAGAATACATGATCTGGGATGGGTTGGGGGGGTAGGGATAGGGGAATATGCTTGAACAGAAATGAAAAATGATGTATGAAATACATAAAACATCAATAAAAAAAGGAAAAAAGAAAAACAAGAATTGCTGTCTTGTATTTGTGGAAGATGTTTCAGAAGAGATCAAGGTACAGAATGCCATTTAACCATAACTAATTTATTTTAGTAATTGACTTGATAATAGGCACATTATTTTAACTATTGTTTATTCTTTTTTAATTATTTGGGGTTGTTTTGTTTTGTTTTGTTTTGTGTTTTTTCAAGACAGGGTCTCCCTGTAGTCCCAGCTGTCCTGGAACTCACTCTGTAGACTCACAAAGTTCTGCCTGCCTCTGCCTCCCAAGTGCTAAGATTAAAGGCGTGCGCCACCACGCCCAACTAATTATTTGTTTTTATTATTTATATGTGTGTGTGTGTGTGTGTGTGTGTGTGTCTGTCTGTGTCTGTGTCTGTGTGGTTGAATGCCACATCACATGTGTTTGGGTGCCCACAGAGGCCAGAAGGCATCAGATCCCTTGGAGCTGGAGTTATAGGTGGTTGTGAGCTACTCAACATAGGTGCTGGGAATTTAATGTGCTTAACCACTTAGCTACCCCTCCAGGCTCTTACATATTCCATTTTTAGCTTTTATTACCAACTAGGATTATAATCTGTATAAATATCTATTTTCTTATTATTCCTAAAGTTCTGATATTATTCCATAACTTAATAATCAAATAGTTCCTCATTGTGTCTTTTATGAAAGTCTTTAATCTACCATCTTCTTTCTGTTTTCTCTACTTCAGCTATCAGCAGTCACCTCTGGGAGCATGTGGCTTCTCTTGCCTCATGTCCTCTCATGCCGTGGTCCAGCACCAGCGCTTATAGCTGAAGCAGCATACAGGGATAACATGCATTGGGAGTGCTCATGGTGGGATCCACTGTCATTTTTGAAAGCATTACTATAGGTCAGAGCACAAAAATGCTAGGTAAACAAGCTTTGCAGAACCAGGATCAAGACTAGAAAGCAGACTCCCAGAGGGTGAGTCTGGAGTTAGAGCTTGAAGCATCTCCTTAATTCTGCCTATACCACTTCTATCCTTATTACATCTAAAAGTTGGTGTTGTTTATTAATATTATGGCTCTCTTGGTTATTTTTCCTTTTTCTATTTTGATATGTTAATGTCTGACTTATTTTACTATTTTCATAATTTTCTATTATTCATAAACCAGTAGTGTATAGATTTTTTTTTTCTTTTTGAGACAGGGTCTCCTTGTAGCCCCCACTGGCCTGGAATTCATTATGTAGACCAGGCTGGCCTTGATCTCACAGAGATCTGCCTGCCTCTGCCTCACAAGTGTTGGGATTAAAGGCATGTGCCACCATGCCCAGCATTTGTAGACTCTTAAACCTGAAAGAGAACTGAGTCATCTGCCCCAGCCACTACTGAGGCTGGGAGAGAGATGACCAGCTAGACTGGCTCTCCCTGAAGCCAGGGTGGTGACACTCCACCTTCTTGCTCCTGCTCGCTCCAGCCTGTGTCCTCCCTGTCTGTGCCACCTCGGGCTGTTTCCTACTGTTCTGTCAGTACTTTCTCTATACATGGACTCAAGAAGCTGTGCTAATAGTCGAGATTCATGTTGCATCTTAATTCCAGAGTTAAGAACAAGGTTTCAACTCTCTGCTTCACTGTTTTGCTTTCTCAAATACACAACACAGATTTTGGAAGTGAAAACTAATACCTAGAATCCAGAAAAGTCCCGCCAGGTGGAGGAACATTCACCTGTAAGTATTCAGGTGTGGGTAACATGAAAACAGCTAGGGGTCTCTTGACAGAATGAATCTAATGTAGTGTAGTAATGGACATGAAAGCTGGCTTGCTCCTTAATCCACGACTGTCCCTGAGCTCCCTGGTTCTGAAGCCACGGCCCTCCCAGCCAGTCCCTCTGTGGCCCAGGGCACTGGCCCAGCTGGTCCCTGTGCTGCTGCTGCACATTGGGTATGCCATGTCTCTCACTTACTTGGGCCTCCACGTCAGTTAGTTTCCTCGTTTGTGCTGCTGTCTGGTTTAGCAGGCTGGTTCCGATCTCTATCATCACCGCAGTCTGGTTCTGAACCACATTCTGTTGGATCTCCACCATCTCCTTCTTCATGTTATCCTGAATGTAATTCTCAAGCTAGGAAGGAGCACGTGTTAGAGAGGTTTCATCAGTCAAACGCTCAGAAACCTTATTCTTAAACATTCGTTATCTTTGCTTTCTTTAAAAAAAATTCTGGGGGTTGGAGAGATGGCTCAGCCATTAGGAGCTGTACTGTTCTTCCAGAGGACCTGAATTTGATCCCCAGCACCCACATCAGGTGGCTCACAGCCAGCGGCAGCTCCAGGGGATCTAATCCCTCTGGTCTCCATGGACACCCATACACATACTCCCAGACATATGAGTAGAAATAAAGTAAATCTTAGATAGATAAAGCAAAAATTGTAAACCTACTTAAAGACCTATGCCTTGCCCTACATTTACAGTCTCTTTTTAAGAAGCCACCAGCAATAAAATACAGTGGGATACTATTTTTCACTTTTTTTATTATTTTTATTTTATGTGTATGAGTGTACTGCCTGCATGTATGTAAGTGCAACCTTGTTGTGTAATGCCCACACAGGTCATCATGTATGTAAGTGCAACCTTGTTGTGTAATGCCCACACAGGTCAGAAGAGGGCATTGAATCCCCTGGAACTGAAGTTACAGACGGTTGTCAGCCACCATGTGGATGCTGAGAATCAAACCTGTTCCTCTGCAAAAGTAGCCAGTGCTCTTAACCGCTGAGCCGCCTCTCCAGCGCCTCACTTTTTTACTTTTACTTTTTTTTTCCTGGTGTCACTATATAACTCTCGCTGGCTTGTAACTTTCTACGTAGACCAGGCTGGCCTCCAGTTTATAAAGATCTATGTGCCTCTCCCTCCCAGTAGCTGGGACCAAAGGTGTGTGCCACCATGCCCAGCCTGTTTCACTGCCAAAATCCTGCACTTTAGGACCCACATACAGAGAGATGAACCATTCTCTGTCTCTTTGAACTCTAGAAGCCACACCTTGTCCGGCCAACATGATCAGCCACATTGAGGTGGCCAGGGTGTATGTGGGCAGTCCTGCTGCACAGACCTGTGTTTGTCCTACCGAGCTGCCACTCTGTCCTTCTTAGGTGGATGAACATTTGGGATTAGGAGACTCTCTCCAGAGAAAATGTGACGAAAGCAGACGCCATTTCCCTGTAGCCTGAAGAATTGCCTGGTCAACAGATGGGGCTTTATTTTTTTCTAGTATGTGTGTTTTTCATCGTTTAAGCATTTCACACATCCAGCAAACTTTTAATTCTTTGTTCATCCACTCTTTACCTAACCTGTCATAACCCCTGGGCAGGACTCTTTCCCATCAGCTCCTGAGGAAGGAAATGCCAGCTGCTAAGGTTTGGATGTGGTTTGTTCCCAAAGGTCTACATGCTGAGAGTTTTATCCCCCATATATCAGAATCAACAGGCGGCCAGACCTTTAAAAGGTGGAGCCGAGTGGGAGGCGAGTAGGTGTTGGCTCTACCCCAAGAAGGCTAATGCCCAGCCCGATGGAGTGGGCGAGATCTCTAGGTGTGTATAAGTTACAAGAAGAACTTGTTATAAAGCAAGCATGGTGCCTCCCCTGGGTCTCACATGTCTGTGCTTCTTTGCATGCACAGGCTCCCCTTCCTCTCCACCATGTTGGGACCAGATGCTGGCACTTCATCCTCTAGAAGTGCGAGCCAAAATAAACTTTTTTTCTTTGTAACTCACCTAGGCATGGGTATTTTGTTATAGCAACACAAAGGGGATCTATGATTTGAGCATTATCTTAAACAGAAAAGGACAAAGAAACAAATCTCACTAGCATAGAAATATCTGTATATTTGCAGCAAAGTTAGTTATATATGAATGGAACGTGTCTTATGTATGGGGATAACACATGGGACTGGGGCAGGGACATTTGGCCTCTTTCTTGAAGCCTAAGTCTTCTAGGTTGGTTCTTAACACTTGGTCTTTGGGACCCTGATTTCCTTGTATGTAAATTACCATTTCTGATGCGAGACCTCAGAAATAGCTATGCTTCTGAGTCATCGTGAGTGCATAACTCAGGTGCTTAAGAGTTAATTTCATTTAAGGTTTTTTTTGGGGGGGGGGTTCTTTTTTGAGACAGGGTCTCCCTGTAGTGCTAGCTGATCTGGAACTCACGATGTAGACCAGGCTGGCCTTGAACTCACAGATATCCACCTGCCTCTGGCCTCATAAGTGCTAGGATTAAAGGTGTGGGACACCAGGCCTGGCTTCATTTAACTTTTTAACACAATAATATAAGAAAGTTATTGATTGCCTCAAACTATAGTGCATGAGTACAAAACCTATCATTTTGATTCCTTTTGCACAGAACATAGTGATTTTGTATTAAACTGAATTTGAAAGTTGCGTTTAAACTTGATTCCAGCACCTTTTTTTAAGTTTGAAGAACATTTCTTTAGGAGTACTATTCACAGTGTCAAACATAATTCTTCCTAAAATTTTAACTTAACTTCTGCTCTTAAGAATGAGAAAATAGCGTCTAGAGAGATGGTTCAGTGGTTAAGAGCACTGACTGCTCTGGCAGAGGACCCGGGTTCAGTTCCCAGCACCCACATGGCGGCTAACAACTGTCTGTAACTCCAGTTCCAGGATATCCAACACCCTCTTCTGAGTTCTGAGAGCAATACACAACATTTGGGCACTTACATACATGCAGGCAATTCACTCATACACATAAAGTAAAAATAATAATGGCCAAGCGTGGTGGCCCACGACTTTAATCCTAGTACTTGGGAGGAAGAGGCAGGCAGATCTCTGTGAGCTCAAGGCCAGCCTAGTCTACAGAGTGAGTTCCAGGACAGCCAGAGCTACAGGGAGGCCCTGTCTCAAAGACAAAAAAAAAAATAAAAATAATAAAAAATATTTTTAAAAAGAGTAAGAAAATAGTACAGGAGAGTAGACCTTCTCAGGGTGCAATGGTGTCTTTGTTGGTGAGACTCAAGCTGTACCTGTTGATGGTGCCATCTGCTCTGTTGATTAGTAATGTGACTAAAGATTTGCTATCCCACTGTGTTCGCTGTTGGTCACCCCTGCCTGACTGCCTCCTGCCTCCCATCTTTCACACGAGTTGTCTTGATCGTTAGCAGTCACCCTTTGGAGATGGCGTCCCTTTGTTATTGAGCAGATCAGATCCACAGAAAGCGTGACTCATAGTGAAGCACTGATTTTTATAAAACCTTTGAAGATGAAGCCTTCTCTACTGCGCTCAAATTAAAATGGAGGAATCGCCATGAGCCTGGAGTCCCCAGGCCACTGCCTTCTGCCCTGTGCTGCATCCAATGCCCTGGTGACGTGGCAGCCAAGTCCTGGGGTCCCCAGGCCACTGCCTTCTGCCCTGTGCAGCATCCGATGCCCTGGTGACGTGGCAGCCAAGTCCTGGGGTCCCCAGGCCACTGCCTTCTGCCCTGTGCAGCATCCCATGCCCTGGTGATGTGGCAGCCAGGTCCTGGGCTTCTAGTGCCCCATTGTTCTTAGCTCACTCTTTCCTTCTCACCTTCTCCTTCTCACCTTTCAAGGTGAGCTTTTGTGGTTGAACTCTTCTATAGCCACACAGGTAGCGGTATACATGTGGGACCTGGACTGAAGTCCAGCACCAGAGCTGTCTTCACTGCTTAGTTTTGTTTTGTTTTGCTTTGCTTTGTTTTGTTTTGTTTTTTGTTTTGTTTTGTTTTGCTTTGCTTTGTTTTGTTTTGTTTTGTTTTTGGTCTTTTTGAGACAGTGTCTCCCTTTAGTCCCAGCTAGCCTGGAGCTCACTCTGTAGACCAGGCTGGCCTTGAACTTACAGAGATCTGCCTGCCTCTGCTTCCTGAATGATGGGATTAAAGGCGTGCACCACCACGCCCGGCCACTGTTTAGTTTTGCCTCACACCCAGCAAAGGCAGTGTTCACAGAGGTGTATCATGCGGAGTCTGGATCTCTGAACAAGACCCAAACTATAGTTCTTTTCAGATCCATGCTCAGAAGGACCAGTTTACAAGCTGGTATAAATGAGAGTCCTAACTTTCTTCTACTCTGTCTGAAACGTGCAAGTAGAGAGGAGAACAGCCCTTTAGTACTCTCCTTCCCTCACACTTTTCAAGCTGCTGGGTCAAATGTGCTTGTGATTGCAACTGTCAGGAGTCAAGAGAGGATTGTTTATAATGGGAGCATTTAAACTCAAGCCCCAATTTAAAATTAGACTTGGGAACTTAAAAAAATACAGCCTTCATTTTTAGAAATAACTATTTTATTGTCATATCTTTTTCTAAGCTTGAAGGCAATAAATGCTAAATGGACAGTGATTCAGGAACTGTGTGTGTGTGTATACATATACACCTTAGATTGAAGCAGAAGACAGACCCATATACATGGACATGTGTGTTTACAGATCCTGAGTGTGTAATGCATGACTCTACATAATGCATAATGGATTCTGAAAGCATGGACCACTTAAAGGACTTTTTTGTGTGTGTGTGTCTTTTTGAGATAGGGTCTCCCTGTAGCCCCAGCTGGCCTAGAACTAGCCCTGTAGACAGGCTGGCCTTGAACTCACAGAGATCTGCCTGCCTCTGCCTCCCAAGTGCTGGGATTAAAGGTATACACACCATGCCTGGCAAGACATTTTTATGACACTGGCCCCTATTAGTAACTTGAACTCTCTGGAGAACATTGGACCCCAAACAGTAAGATCAAGGGGACTAGTTTACCCTAATGTAAAATTTGTGATTTTGCCTGAGGCACTGGAATTAAAGTTCCAAAAGACGTGTGAACTGATTAAGAGCACAGAAGAATGCATTTATTCTTCAGAATTGGTTCCAACAGCAACAACCTTGTTGTAGTAGTTAATGTTTATTGGTCACTTGCCATGTCTCCGCTGCTCTCTAAATCTTTCTGTGGATTCTAAGTGGTCAGCTGAGGGCTGGTGCTTGCAAGCAAAATGTTAGTTCCACCCCAAGGCCCCTTCACACGTTCCTGCCTTTTAGCAGCCAAAAGTGATATATTTCAGATTTGGCTGGAACTTCCTTACTATGGTGGGTCTCACAGTGCTTACAAAGGAAACAGACCACCAACACTCAGTTCATAGCATTTCTACCAACTCGAAAGCCTAAAATTAAGGCCAGGGATGCAATTCGGAGCTAAAGTGCTTGCCTCTCGTGTATAAGGTCCTGTGTGCCCTCCCCAGGATCACAAAAAGAAAAGAAAGCCTAGAACTAAAAACTGCCACACCAGGTCCAAGTCCCCAGAGTGCATGACAAAAGAAGCTGCTTTTCATTCCAAAAAGTCATACTAATTTTCAGAGATGTTACATATAAACAGTTTCCAAACAAAGGTCTCCCACAAATCATGGCGCCCCAGGGAAGCCAAGACCAAGTCTACTCATGGAAGCCCCTTTGACTGATACACATGTTCAGATGGATCTTAAGTGTCCCTGTCACTGGATGTGTGTAAACTGGTTCTTCTCTAATGCATTGCCCTGGAATGTCTTTCTGGTGAGTGTCTCTTGTTTTCACTGCCTACGACTGCGTCTCAGATGTATAGAAATGTGTTCAGAGAAAAGCCACCCCAGTTAAGACATCGTCTCTCAAGGGGCATGAGGTAAATGGAGCTCTTCTCCCGGGGCTCCCTGTGTCGACTTTGGCAAATGTCTTCCCTCCTTGTCACCCACACTTGGCTGTTCTTATCAATAACAGCTCCGGGACAGGACCTGAGCCTCTAGAGCGGGCATGGTTCTGAGTCTACACGTGGGGTTTAGCAGACTCAGGCTTTGCACAGACACTTGACATCAGTTTCAGGTCTGAAGGTAACCATGCAGTGACTGTTCTGCAGGCACAGTTATCTTTGGAAGGATTCCTAACAACATGTGAGAGGCCAGCGAGGGTTTCGGAGCCATCCCTGTACCCACGTATGAGATGCCAGGGTGTTCTGGAAGGATCCCTATACACTTATGAGAGGCCAACCTGTGCTTCTATGTTCTCTTCTGATTGGTTGAAGCACTCTCGGGAGCATGGAGTCTTTTTAGCTGCTCCTCTGCACAGAATGCAAAGGAACTGTGCAATGTTAACATTTCAGGCTATTTTTCTGTTGTTGGATAACATTAGTGCTTGATGTTTGATTTGCTGTCCTAACTCAGTCTGTACAGTTTGGCAAGACAGTGAAGCTCCATAATCAGAATAAAATATATTAACACAATACACATACGAGTGTAATGTAAAACATGTTCTAAAGGTTTTCATTACCCCTTAGCCTTTTGAATGACCAAACTTGATAGGAAAAGTAAGTCCATTTGTGAGAATACCTGGCAGACTGACCGCACATTAAGTGTTCCTCTGGCTTTCTTTTTTATTTTTATTTTTTTATATAACAAAAGAAAAGTCATCTTGCAATTGGCTATAGAAAGGGAAACAGATGGCGCATGCAGAAACCAACCCTGGCTTAGGGTTCCGCTGCTGTTCTCTCCACAGCTGTGGATGCCGGCGAGAGGCCGTTTCTCCACGTGAGGCTGACACATTCCTTTCACTAGGGAGTGTCTGTCAGTCCTGGGGACCCAGTTTTTTTAAATAATTAGAAATTTCCTTGGAAGCATTTCAGGTTGGAATCTTACTTTATGTTTTATAGTGGGGGAGAAGGGGATTCTTTTCTTTTGCATTTTGTTTGTTCTGTTTTTCTATTTGTATTTTTGTGACAGCATTTCTTGTAGCCGAGACTGGCCATAAACTTCTGGTCCACTTGCTTTAGTCTAGTAAGTGCTGAGAGTGCAGGTTACCCCAGTGCACTCAGTTGTCTGCCCTGTCTTTCCACCTTGGGGGTCCCTTCTTTCTGCCTTCAGAGAAAGAGGGAGACCAAATGCAGATCTAATCGTTCAGTGCCCCACATTGTTCCCTGATCTCGCCCGTTGAATGAGAGATGCCTGCATTGCTTCACTTGGTGATTTCCAGAATTGACCTCCTCTCTATTCTGTTTGACATCTGTATTGGTCTGGTGTTCAATGTTGTAACATGTAAAGAAAAAAGGCTTATTAAGGGTTGAAACTGGAAGTCAGTAGGAGAGTGCTTGCCTACCATGCATAAGGCCCAGCTTCAGTTAGCTCACAGCTTGGGAAACCAAAAGCCTGGGCAGCTGCTGCCTGCCTCCCTGGCAACATCAAGGCACCAGGTATCTCAGCAGGAGCTCAGGTGACAGGGACAGGTCAAATGATGAGACCAAAAACCAGAGACACCAGGAGGGCACAGCCTTGCTCTTTCATAAGGACCATCTTAGAAGAGCCAACCAGGGTCCCTTCCTATCAGTGTGTTCCAGTCCATGGCTAGACTCCCAAATGACAGGTCCCACAATTTCCTAAAACTGTGACACTGAGGACAAAGTGCTCATCACACAAACCCTTGGGAGACAAAGGCAAACCAAATCCAACCAGAGTAGTCTCTGACTGGGGAGCCTGTGACCACCCTAATGGTCTGGCTTTCAAGCCTAGTATAGTGATTAACACCCACCAAGAAACATGTCCTTCTGGTCAAGAGAAAGGAATCTCTGGCCTGGGTGACCAAATATTCCATTTGGTCAATCACTTGTCCAAAGGACCACACCTAGGAAGGTGGGCTGTACTTAAGCCATGTTAAAGAAAGAAACAATAATTTTTCTTTTAATGAGATACTGTACTTTTCTTTCCCAGAACTCTGCCCCCTTCACAATCTCATTAAAAGTATGCCTGCGCAGGTTCATATGAATTATTTAGAAAAATGTAACTTTCTTTCTAGCTCTGCTCTAAGCATGCTTTGCCTAACACTTTAGGCTTCCCCGACATTCGGGGCTTTCTTTCTTTCTCTAAGTCCCATCCCTGCCACGTGGCTGCTTGTTCACCATGTGTCTGACCTCCATGCCAGCTTAAACCACATGACTTTTTACTTCTCCATGTTCTTCCTCCAGAAAGCTGCTAAGATTTACAGCCTGCCTGCAGTGGGTTATTTCTTCTTTTAAACTCTAAGAAAATTGTTCTCAGGCTTCTGTTGAGTCCATCCTTAAGTTCTTTTATTAAGAGCCTACCTACCCTTCCCCCCCTCAGAACAGGCCAGATTTCCCAGTATCACAAGGCTGCTCAGTCCTTCAACCTACCTGCCCACTGCCCTGGGCCCATCTGCGCCTGCAGCCACAAGCTTGGAATCATACTGCAGGAAAATGCATGTTCACACCAAAAAACATTTTGTGTTGTTTCACATATTTTTAAATCTGCTACTGGAAGCAAACATTCCTGTTTGCTTCAGATGCTGAAGTTCTGTCACCATTTCCATATACACCCTAGTAACAACAGGCCAAACATTTGCTCTTATAATTGGATTGAAAACTTGAGCTCAAGATTATTAAACCCAGGGATGTTGTGTGAGGAAGGCTTTTGACCCAATGTTCTTGGTTCTCTGTCCTGGGGAAACTCTGAGGCATCATCTGAGGTCTCCAGAAAGAAAAATGGACAAACAGGGCCTCCCTCCCCTCCCCATAGAACTGCTTTGTTGACAAACAGGGCCTCCTCCCCTCCCCATAGAACTGCTTTGTTGACAAACAGGGCCTCCTCCCCTCCCCATAGAACTGCTTTGTTGGTTTTGGGTTTCAAATCTCAAACTTCTGCTGCCTAAGCATCTGTGTTCGCAGCAGTGTGGCTGAGGGCCGCTGAGATTAAAGGGACCTGGGCAGGAGGGAAAGCGTCCATCTTCCTAGGACTCTGGGTGGGAGGCCCGTAGATGTAGAAGCATGTGTCGCAGAGCTGGCAAGCAGGTTGCCTCCTAGTGTTCCTGTGTATATGCCAACTTGTATCACATGACCTAGTGACAGGTCAGCAAGTTGCCTGCGTTGGCTACCTCTTTCTTTGCATGATCAGTGGAAGGCAGCTTAATAGACCTGAAGAAAGCTGGGGCCCCAACCTGCCTCCCAGTGGTTTGGAGGACTCCTCGAAAAAGCAAGAAGAGGTCCTGCTTCTGGCTGCCATGCTCAGGGGACCCTGTATACGGTCTCCCTGGAGTGCCCCAGGACTCTTTTATTTTTTTTTTCCCTCATCACTCAGTTTGGTTTTTGTCTCTTAGTAATTCGAATGATTCCTGCTTTCTGATATTGGGTATGAACACACCAGCCTCTGCTTCCTTCATTAGGAGACGGCATGTCATGTTGGATGTTAAGATGTGATGGAGAACTACAGGCCTGGGTGGTCACCCTTGTCTTCAGCTCTGTGGTGGTACAACTTTATGGTCTGTACATTGCAGCCTGCTCTGTACTCGTCTGCTGCGCCTGCCTCTGCTGGTCGCTGGTGGCTTTATGCACTCCCACACCTCTTTGCTGCTGTGTCTGCTCTGTGGTCAACGCTTCAAAATCTGGCAAGGAAGCGAAGTGCTCCCCTCCAAACATTTCTCCTGGTGCCGCTGGGAATGCTTGAGGGATTAGTGAGGCTGTGTGATGCCCTCTGTGGGTTTGGGTGGGCAGTGTACTGACTTTATAGGTTCTCTAGGGAGCTCTGGGGTCTGTACTCCTATTCAGATACCTGTTAGAGCACAGGCTGCATCAAGGAATGTAGCAGACCTTGAAAGATCAGGTCCCCGTGTATACCGCGGCACATTTACAGTGCTTTACAGCAGGAAAATGCTTTCTGTATGTATATATATATATAATCTTGGTGGATTCTCACATTCCTAGCTTGGGTTCCCCAGGAGCAGAGCCTGAGACTGAGGGAGGCACACAGGAAGTTTATTTAGGAAGAGGTCCCAGAGAGCCACCGTGGAGGACAGGCAAGGAAGGCCAGGGGGAGGGGACTGCCAGTTCAAACATGGAGACTGTGTCAGCTACCATAGTGGCTGGTGAGGTTCCCAAAAGAACTTCTGGAGAACTCTGGGAACTGTGTCTTAGACCCATTACCTAGGGTACAAAGGAGAAGTTCCAAGTCAACTAGTGGCATGAGTGGCCCTGAGGATGTTAGCCTTTCCCATAGTGTTTTGGGCTGGAATGCAGAGGTTCCCACTGCAGGGTCAAGGAGTCCCAACCCTAGTGGGGTCCACAAGACAATCCCATCAAGGCCTGTCTCTGGAAATGGCCCAAGGGTTCAGAGTGGCCACTAGAAAGCTTTTCTGTGATGGCAGTGTTAGGGCTCTTTAATAAGGGGAAACCAAGGCTCAAAATGTCTCCTTCATTTGTGTAGCCCAGATTCTGCAGGCTGTGACACTGCAAGCTGGGTGGGGTGGTATTGGAAGCCAAGTCAAATGGGACCTTTGATTATAGCTCTGAGCCAGCAGTTTGCAGTGGGTGTGTGGGAGAGCACAGATCCGCTGGGCTGCGGCAACAGCGGATCTCCCGAGGATGGCCCATCTGCAGAGGGCGAGGACAGAGACCGGAAATGCCAGCCAAAGGCCCCACAGGGACTAGCAGCATAGCCTTGGCGAGGCTGGAGAAAGAATCAGGAAGAGATTCCCTTTAACCCAGCAAATAGGTTACATCCCGGAGGTTCCACAGCCTTCTCCAGGTGTGCTGCTAGGTGGTTTAAGTGCTGAGCTGGGAGTTACTAGTGGTGTTTGATGCACAGATGGCAAGAACAGGTGGAAACATCTTTTCTTTTCTAATGCACTGAATTTGAAATGATAACAAATAAATGCAGTTGAGTCAGCTCTGGGAGAGAGCCTCCTGAGTTGGGCTGCACTGCTGAGGATTTCTTTTTCAGTCAAATGGACCTGCTCTTATCTTTTGAGTTTAAGGTACACAGAAAGAAACAACATAAATTGAGCAAATAGATCATTGTCTTTCAGTAGATGGACTCTTTGAAACCCGTGTCCTGTTTAAAGGCACATGCCTGCATACACCTGAACATTGATAGCTCTGTATGTAAACGTAGGCAATGCTCCTTGGTCCTTCTCTGAAGCATGGTGTCTGCTGGGAGAAGTCATCCAGAATCAGTAAGATTGCCGAGTTCCCAAGGTGTGGTGAAGAAGCCAGGCCTGTGTCAGGCAGTGCTTGCAGTGTGGATTACAGCCTGTCCCCTGCCTTCTCCAGCCCTTGTATCAGCAAACGGATAGGCTGTTTCTAGCCTTTTAAAAACACATGAGCAGAGCTGGAGAGATGGCCTAGTGGTTAAGAGCGCTGACTGCTCTTGCAGAGGACCCGGGTTCGATCCCCAGCACCCACATGGTGGCTGAGAACCGTCTTTGGCTCCAGTTCCAGGGGAATCCGACACCCTCTTCTGACCTCCGAGGCATTGCACGACATGGGTGCACAGACCTACATGCAGACAGTACACTCATACACATACGAAAATAAATTAAAAAAAAAAAAAGGATACCTTGTTTTAAAAAAAAAAACCATGAGCATCTGTGCGTGAGATGGTGTGTGGCACATGTCTGTTTGTGTACGCACGCGTGTACATGAATCCCTTTTCCAGTATAGTCAGGTGTGAGGACACATTGATGCAATGAGAGGGTTTGTCTGCTGGGCAAAGCCACCCAAGCCTGGAGAGACACCAGGAATGTTCCCAGCATGCTCTGTGTTCTCGTTCCCTTTCTCCCTCCCTCCCTGTCGTTGTTACTGTTGTCATGTTCCTAAAGCTTTGGCCACAGCTTTTTAAGGTTGATGATTTTATTTCAGCTGAACTTTATGCTTTTCTGACCTACTTAGGAGGGACAACCCGCCTCTTCTATTTGATTGGATTGTCTCTCCTTTAACCTCTGCTTCCATTCCCATTCCCCCTAGTGTTTATAGCTGCAAGTTTTTTCATGTTTTCATATTATTTACATAATTTCAGTCCCCTTGAGTGCACATATTTCACAGGATCGCGCATCTGCCTAGGCTTTGCTGAAGCTAAAATTGACCCATCTTTTTATAACTCACATTAGAAACACAAATTTCTTTAACAAGTCCCTGCTTTGCATATTAAGCTTTAAAGTTGGAATATATTTTAAAGAATTTTAAGAAACTCATCTTAAATCTGATAGTAGGTTTTCTTTTTTAAGACAGTGTCTCATGTATTCCATACTGGCCTTTAACTTTATATAGCCTGTAACAAGCTGTACACACACACACACATACACACACACACACACACACACACACACATATATGAAGAAGTTTGGTTGTTTCGGATATAGCTCTGTTGGTACAGTGCTTGTGCCTGCCGGGCATGAAGCCCTGGATTTGAGACTTGGCACCCTTTAAAAAACAGGCATGGTGG
The DNA here is from genome assembly GCA_009823505.1 of Rhizomys pruinosus. Classification (NCBI taxonomy): domain Eukaryota; kingdom Metazoa; phylum Chordata; class Mammalia; order Rodentia; family Spalacidae; genus Rhizomys; species Rhizomys pruinosus. The sequence continues at coordinate 431,251 of VZQC01011307.1, read as the reverse complement.
TGCATGATTCTAATTTCAGTATTCAGGAGACGGAGGCAGAAGATCAGGAGTTCAAGGTCATCCTCAGCTACAAGGCACGTTTGAGGTCAGCCTAGGCTACATGAGACCCTGTCAAAAGAGGAGGCAGATGAGAAGGAGGAAGAGGAGGGAAGAAGGAAGAGACAGCAGTCATATAAGAAAAGCACAACATTGGGAGTGGTGCATATGGGAAACAACAACAACAACGACAACAGAAAGGACTGCGTCAAAGAACTGACTGAAACAGTGAACTTTTGCTCAAAACAGTCAACTTCCACATGGAGAATTTTGAGAAAGACTGAGAAAGAGATGAAAAGCATGTTTGGCAGAATGCATGAGCTTTGGTGGGGTTGGGGGATGCGGGGGGGACACCGGTCTAGATTTGATAATCTTGTACAAAATATGTATTAAAAAATAATAATAAAATAAATTTTAAAAAAAAGTACAACATATTTAACTCAAATACAGTGGTAAAGCATACAGTGGCATAACTGTTTTCCTCCTAATTTTTAACTCTTCATTTCTTTTTTTTTTTTTTCTGTCTTTTTGAGATAGGGTCTCCCTTTAGTCCCAGCTGGCCTGGAGCTCGCTATGTAGATCAGGCTGGCCTTGAACTCACAGAGATCCGCCTACCTCTGCCTCCAGAGTGCTAGGACTAAAAGGCATGTACCACCACGCCCAGCTCTTCTTCGTTTCTTAATCTGAAGTTTGGTGGGAAGTATATTAAGTACTTATTCTGTATTTACTCTGCCATTTAAGTGTTGGTAAGTTAAGCTGGTCTCTGTTAAATTCTGGTAGTTAAACTGGACTCTCTGTTAGGCATGGTAGTTAAGCTGGGCTCTCTGTTAGGTGTGGTAGTTAAGCTGGGCTCTCTCTTTTAGGTGTGGTAGTGAAGCTGGGCTCTCTCTCTGTTAGGCGTGGTAGTTAAGCTAGGCTCTCTCTCAGGTGTGGTAGTGAAGCTGGGCTCTCTTTGTTAGGTGTGGTAGTTAAGCTGGGCTCTGTCTCTCAGGTGTGGTAGTGAAGCTGGGCTCTTTCTGTTAGGTGTGGTAGTTAAGCTGGGCTCTGTCTCTCAGGTGTGGTAGTGAAGCTGGGCTCTTTCTGTTAGGTGTGGTAGTTAAGCTGGGCTCTCTTCTGTCTGTTAGTTAGATGTGGTAGTTAAGCTAGGCTTTCTCTCTGTTAGGTTTAGTAGTGAAGCTGGGCTCTCTCTCTGTTAGGTGTGGTAGTTAGGCTGGGCTCTCTCTGTTAGGTGTGGTAGTTAAGCTGGGCTCTTTCTGTTAGATGTGGTAGTTAAGCTGGGCTCTGTTCGCTCTGGAAGGCTAGAGGAACCTCCCTGATTGTGTTCTGCTTCTGCTTGTGGCTTGTAGTTCAACAGAACTGCTCTGCCTACAAAGGGCGCCATGTTCTGTGGATGGTTGTAGTTTGACTCTATGAAGAAGGGACTGGACTGGGAACTGCAAATGGTGATTATGACTCTGGGCAAATCATTCACCCTTTAATTATGTCTTCAAGGCTCCTCATCCCAAATAAGCAAGTGTCTCCCACAAAATGTGTGCTGTGCTGAGCTGCTCATTACAGAACTCCAGTTCTCGGGGTGGTGTTACTTCTGACTGCTTTTCAGAGGGAGTCGATCGGATGCAGGGGTGGCATTCATGGAGGAGGGGCTGCTCTCCAAACATGGAGAGGAGTAGAAACCAACCTAGCCACAATGTGAAGGCACACTGCTCCAGGCAAATGTGTTTTTAAATGTATGCAAATATGTATGTGCATTGGTTGTATGTGCTTGAGATGTGTGTGCTCATGTATGTGTACACCTATGCACAGGCGTGGAGGCCAGAGGAGGACACTAGATGTATCCTAGTCTCTTTTCTCTACCTTGTGCCTTTGAGGCAAGGTCTCACTGAACCTGAGCTCACCGATTCAGCCATACACATGTCCATCTTGTTTATTATGTCATATCTTGGTCTAGGCACACTTTATTGAGCAAATTCACTGTTTGGTTTTGGTTTTTTTTGGGGGGGGGTTTTTTTTTTTTTTTTTTGAGACAGGGTCTGGCTGTAGCCCTAACTAGCCCGGAACTCACTATGTTACTAGGTAGACCAGGCTGGCTTTAAACTCACGGACATCTACCTGTCTCTGCCTTCTGAGTGTTGGCATTAAAGGCATGCACCACCAGGCCCAGTTTGTAAGCTTAGGTGAGAACACCTTATATATCCCTTGTATTTTAGGACTCAAGAAAAAGAGCTTAAAAGACAAGTGCTTAAAACTGAGCTAATAAGGAATTTTACTGTGAAAGCATGCCCTGACTTAAAAATGGAAAATTATATGCCAGGCATGGTGGCTCACACCTGTAATTCCAGCACTTCGGAGGAAGAGGCAGGTGGATCTCTGTGAGTTCAAGGCCAGCCTGGTCTACATAGTGAGTTCCAGGCCAGCTGGGGCTACAGGGAGATCATGTCTCAAAAAGACCAAACAAAAAAAAAATGGAAAGGAAAATTTTTTTCTCTTTCTCCATCCCTTTCACCTGGGACTACCTAAACAATACCTTCAAGAGTGAGATTCAGGAATGTAACCTCAGTCACTGTCTGCAAAGGTCTGGGTGAAGCCCTTCCAGTTGCCTAAGGAGGGCTAAAGGAGTGCAGTTAGGTAAGTTGGTAATTTAACATTCCGAAAGATGGTTCTTTCCGGATGAAGCATAAAAGGCATGCACTCTTGGAAGCCCAAGAAAGAATTCACACAGTTCCCATTAGTCTAAAAATAAATAATAAATAAATAAATGTCTGAGTCATGCATTGCATTTCTCGGGAGTTCAGTGGCTTCTAGTGAGGCGAGAACATAGTTGTGTCGTGGATGGGCCCAGCAGGCCAAGTCCAAAATGGCTCGGAAAAAAGTGAGACAAGTGAACTAAATTAATTTAATTCTGTTTTTTAGTTCCTCCAGTACAAGGAACTGTTTCTTGCTCTTTGTTCAAAAAAAAAAAAAAAGCAGTATATAAACCTGAACAAGACAGCTGTATTCACAGAGCATGTAGTGAGGGCGTGGTATTCGTAGTCTTTGAAGCTGTTGTGGAGTTATCTCTATAGCAGGGGTAAGAGAATTAAGCACAGCAGCATGTGAATTCCAGCCCAGCTCTATAGGAGCCTCTGGACCAGTATTTTTAAACTTTGCATTTCCTCTTGGAAAACTGTATAGAAATACTTTAATGTGGGGCCAGGCTCAGGAGCTAGAATGCTTGCTGAACATGCACAAAGGCCTGGGTTCCACACCAGCACCTCATAAACCAGGGATGGTAATTCATGCCTGTGATCCTAGCTCTCAGGAGGTGGAGGCAGAAAGATGCCAGGTTCAAGGTCATCCTCATCTACATCTAGAATTCAGGGGTAGCCTGGGTTACACGAGACCTTGTCTTTAAAAAAAAATGTTTCCAGCTAGGTTAGCATTTCAAAGTCAAGTGTGCAAATTAGCACAGTTCCCAAAGTATGTGCTAAGGCACCCTGGGCCCCTGCAGCAAACTGATAATACCACTGAAAAGTTTAGATGCTCAAGAGAGACCTACAACACTCAGCCCTATCTACTGCCAGGAATGCTCAAAGCTCCAAGCAGCTTGGCTGTCTGCCTGTCAAGTCTGCGGAGCTGTTTCTGGAGGAAATTACCTGCTTGTCTGTTTACACCTAAACCTGGCCCTAAGCAGGACTTGCTTACATTGGCAAACCTGTGAGATAGCCCCCTGGGATTAAACTTTAGTAAGAACATGGGGCAAGGGATCTGAAACAGGCCTGAGATATGACATCACTTGGCTCATAAAAACAAAGTGCAGCCGGGTGTGATGGCGCACACCTTTAATCCTAGCACTTGGGAGGCAGAAGCAGGTGAATCTCTGTGAGTTCAAGGCCTGCTTGGTCTACATAGTAAGCTCCAGGCCAGCTGGGACTAAAGGGAGACCCTGTCTCAAAAAGACAAAAAAAAAAGTGCTGTAAATGAATGAACAGATTTCTTTTCACCATTATCTGAGGAGTCCCCGAATTCATTAATTTTTGTGCACATGAGCTTAGCCCTTTTTGGCATAGGGCTTGTGGTTGTTGCTAGCGGATTTTGGGTGGAAAGGGGTCACTCTGCAGACCACCACCCTGGGAAGGGTGTGTTGGTTTGGCTAGCTGTTTTTTGTTTTGTTTTTTTACTGGACAGAGGCCTGCAGCTGCCCAACAGTCTGTGTAACCTGGGGGTGTGGCTCTCCGACACGTGGGTGCTATTTCAGCCATAGAAGGGCAGCAGCCGAAGCCCAAGGCCAAGAGCCTGAGTTAGGCTGGACTATGGGTCTCACAGCCGTGCTGAGGCTTTGCGTGCTAGCTTCAGATCCCAGGAGAAGCTGCTGGTCGCTTCTTTTCCCCACCCCCATTGGTTCTGCAGGTGCAGTGAGATGTCACCAAAGTAAGTGCTAAGGCACCCTGGGCCCCTGCAGCAAACTGACAGTACCACTGGAGGGTTTAGATGCTCAAGAGAGACCTACAACACTCAGCCCTATTGACTGCCAGAAGAGCTCGAAGTTCCCAGCAGCTTGGTTATCTGTCAGATCACCTTCTGCAGAACTGTTTCTGGTGGACAAGTACGGAGCCTGGAGTAAAGGGCAGTGTCCAATCTGACTCCCAAGTGGAGAAGCTGCACAGTGCCTTCCCACTCAATCCATTCCACTGGTAGGAAAGAAACAGCATAGAAAAGAATCCACGCAGGAGACTAAGACAAGTTCCAGACCAGCCTGGACTGTATGCAATACTTTGTCTCAAGAACAGAACAAAGCAAACAATTCACAGAGCTATCATTCATCTCTTTCAACATCTGTATTTGTGTCTGGAATGGGTACTAAATTGCCCCACAGATATTTAAGTGGTTTGTACCTACTGAATCAGTGAATGCAACTATTAGGTATTTCTTTCAGCCTAGAGCAGCCATAAAAACAATTAAGAATTTGGCATGCCAGGAACTGAGAAAAATAAGAAATTTTGCAGAACTTTGCACTTGGTAGAGCAGAAACCCAGCTTTTCCTCTTCATTCCCTGTGTCTACTCTAGATAGTATATTTAACTAGAAACATAAAACACAAATACTCACTTGTCTAAGACCTTAAGGAAGACCTTACACTTGAATGTTTTTCTAACTTCTGATACTGTTAAGAAGGGTAACAGTGTTCTTGGGAGCTGGTTGGCTAGCTCTGTCCTCTTTAGGCAAAGGGCATTTCCAAACAGAGTGTACTTGGTGGTATATTCTCAAGCACTACATATGTGCTGAGACATTCCTGGTTTGTGCCTCCCTGGGCCAGTGCCTTTGGGTGGTAGGTGTTGGTATGCAACAGACTCAGCTTTACAAAGAGTCACCCAGCCCATTTCTGCTGGTGATTTATACTTCATGTCCTATCCTCACTTGTTCTAAGGTGAACAATTTTAGAACAGAGAATTGTACAGAAAAGCCAAATAGATTTGACCACTGCAATGATTTGGGAAGTCGTTTCAATGTGATTCTCCGAATGCTTGTGGTAGAAGCACAGGGTACATGAATCACTTTCCTGTAATTAGCTGCCGTTCTGGAGGTCTGCCCCCTCCCCAGCCCTCTTGTCTTCCATGCATGGCTGTTCCAGTGGAAGCTAGTGGAAAATTCCTGTTCCCTTTCACTCCACTGCCGAGCGTGCCATTCAGAACTGACTTTTCTTCTGTATGCTCAGTTTTTTACTCAGAAATTGAAGGGGGAAAGTTTTATTTCAAGAGCTGTGGAGTGAGAGGCGGAAACTCTACTTGGATCACGGACTGGCTGGCTGTAGCAACTTTGAGCCCTTCTGGGGGCACCTCGTTTTCAGAGCCACAGTGACACTGGCCCCACAGATCACTGGAGAGCCATCCCTGAGTGACTCACTTGCTGGGAATGAGGGGCAATCACAGGAAGAGAGAAGTAGCAGAGGCTTTCTTATTTGTTGGGTCTGTTTGTTTCAATCAAAGCATGAGTCATCATGCCCCATTTTTAAGCCAAAGCTTGCTGTGGTTCCTTCTGTAATTTGGTCTCAAATCCTACAAGACAGTTTAATTTTATCAGTGGTACTGGATGTTTGAAAGCTTCCCTCAGCTGTAGAAATTTAATTTCAAATTAAAGTAATCCAAGTGCCAGCTTCAACTTTGTGGCTCTACATCTTATTGACTCTCCTGGCAGAAGGACCTACCCTGGAGTTTGGCAGCTCCTCAGGATCCAAATTTAGTATTTGGTTCCTTGGGATCTTGGCCCTCCCTCTTAAGTTGGCTCTCGGAAGCCAAAATTAGAGCTGAAGCAAAGAATTCACCCACAGCACCTTTCCTGCATTCCAGCCTTTCCCAGATGGTGGGCGCAGACCCACCAGCACCTTTTCCTCATTCCTAGGCCCTTCAGGCTCTAGCCCCTGCCACTTGATGACTTTTGGGGTGAAGTCCATGCTAATGATGCAAGTTCCTTAATATGGCAGTGGAAAGAAAACCAGGAGCTGAGGTCTGAATCCTCTTCTCTGTCATCACCCACCATAGCAAGGAAACTCAACTGGGCCACTTGAGCCAGGGGCTCTGTTCTATGGCACCTTTCTTGTGTATTTCCATGGTCCTAGTAACTTCTCAGGAAGCAAGTGTACCACATGGACTTGATCAACACCTGCTGAAGCACAGTACTATCTAGAAAGAACTGATAAAGAAAAATCCCAGTGCTCACAGAAGCAAACTTTAATCTGGAAAACTTGTGTATAGCAGTTCTTTACCCCTCTCCAAAGAGATGATGATGATGATAGCAGTTCTTTACCCCTCCCCAAAGAGATGATGATGATGATGATGATGATGATGGTGATGATGATGGGAAAGGAAGGTATCAGGAGCTAGGTGGCAAGTTCAGATCTAAGTGAGGAATAGAGGAACACTTGGGTCCTTTCTTTCACCTCCATCTTCCTTTTCTATAACTTGAATTGTCTGTTGTAGTTACTCCAGTGTCTCCATGCTAACCTCGAACTGTAAACTTGGGGAAATTATTTTATTTGTCTAGTACTTAAATCCACTGAAACAATCTATCTCTTCAGAGTTCTCCCTAAGCACCTCAGGAATGACCACAAAGACCACTCCTCAGCATGAGCTCTCGAGAGCAGATTTCACTAGAAGAGAGATTGATCTTGGAATTCATGCCAGACTACTTTTAAGTCACTCTAAACTGCATAGACTCCAAAGATGACAGCACAAGATAAAACATGTTGGTTTGGCCAGTGGAGAGATGTGAAGTGTTCACTTCCAGAAAAGAGCAGACTAGTACATTAGTTTGTGAATTACACAATAGAACGAACCACTCCACAATAATGGGGGAAGTACATAAATACAAGAATAAAACCAATGAAACAGAAGTGTGTACTATATTATTCCAATTATATCAAATCAAGACTTAGTTAAATTAACCCATGGTGAATAGCAGAAAGCAAAATAAAGGTCAGCCTTGAGAAGAGGGGACCCAGACAGGGAAGGGGCTAAGACCCAGCAAGCAGTACCAGACACCCTCTGCATTCTGGGCTGGGGCGTCATTACACAGACGTGCTTGAGCATATTTGTTCACCTATGCACTTGGGGTGAGTAAACCGTGTTCTTTGTAACTTACTCCTTGGAAACATGAACTGGTGCAGAGTGTTACACACCTGCAGAACAGACTTAACCTGTGCTCGGAAGCAACAGCCGAGTCGGTGGTTTGATCAGCACCTGATACGATTCCAGAAGAAGCAGAGGATGATGATATATAAAGCCTGATCTTTCCCAAATTAAACAAGTCTGCAGCAGCTCCTTATCTGATTGCTTGATCCCCTCCAATTGGGGTTCAGGTCACGACCGAGGAGTGGGGGTAAGAGACACAGAGTCAATGCACTGGGAGTTGGGTGAAGCTGAGCCGAGCACGGGGAGGACCAAGCCAGTAAGCAGCTTTCCTCCACAGGCTCTGCTCCAGGTTTCTGCCCTGCATTCCTGCCCTAGCCTCCCTCAAGGATAAACTGTGATCAGGGCTTGTAAGCCAAATAAACCCTTTCTTCCTCAAGTTGGCTTTGGTAGTGTTTTATCACAGCAATAGAAAGTAACTAGAACACTGTCCACCCAAGCTTGCTCTGAGAGTAGCCTTTCAGTCTTGCCACTTGAATGCTCATGAATCTATCCCTACCTCTGAAAGCCTCACCTGTGTTATCTCCAGATCTAACGGCCAGCCCCTTTGCCTCCATGGTAAACATGGGTCTTGTGCTGGTTCAGAGGCAGCTTACATCTGTTATCCTGTAGGCTGTTACTTGGAGGTTTAAATCTTGGGGGTCTCAGCATTCTGTTTACCACTCTCCGTCTTGGAGACAGAACACGAGGGAGATGGGCCAGCGGATGGCTGTGCTCCACATAGCCCCGTGCAGTTTACCCTCCTGCTCTGCAGCTGCCCTCCCTCTGACTCACCAGGAGACTTCACATCTCTGCACCTCATTCTCAAACAATCCACCAGGACTGGTCTCTCTGTTCCTTGTCCCTTATGTTTAGCTTCCTCATGGTAAGGGATGTGCTTTAACAGTGAGGGCTGTGAGCTGTGGTGGGCTGGCAGGGCTTGGGGAACAGAGAAGCCTGTCCAGCGTCCCAAGGACACAAGAAAATGCACAAATTGATTATATGAAGATTTTGAAATTCTGCCTTATCATACAAAACCCGAGGTGAAAAAAACATCATAGTTTTACCCTCTGAGTCTCTCCCAGTGTCTCCCTGAGTTGGGTCTTTTTTCCAAAGGGAGAAGAGCGTGTATCTTACACGGGTGTAAATTAAAGAGACATGGAGGCACAACACCTGTTGTGTATTTTTGTATGTCCAATGAAAGGGAGAAGGCAATATGCATTTGCTGTTTTGATCGTCCCAAAGGGAACTGTATTTAATATAGATTAAAATTAATACACATCACAAAATGAATGTCTTATCTGAGGGATAGTCCTCTGATTAGTCTTTATGGCCTCTTTTTGTCCCATCCATCACCACTTTAAGAACATTTTACTCTATCGTGTCGTTAAAATAATACTTGTCAGAAAATCTTTTTATGAATACTTTATTAAGGTTGAATAAGTTGTTTTAAGGAAAATTGAATCTGTTCCTTTGTAGTTAACAATAATAATAAGGAATTTTATAAATGCTAAACAGATAATTAGCTTGTGGTTGGAATTTGGTGGTTTTTATATTACTCAGCAAAATATAATGTATTCTTTCTGGCAGCATTTTCACACCGGAATTTCCCATTAAGGAACCCAGTTTGTTCAGGGACTCTTAAAGCTACATTTGTATGTAATAAGTGTTCAAGATTCCAAAGACTAGGTAGTCTAATAAAACTCAGTACTCCAGTTATCTTCAGACTGGTGTTTATCATTATCCAGTAATGCCCCCAAATTGATGTCATCTGTGGAATCCATAAATTTAATAGCAGAGAAAATGCTTTCAGAAATCCAGAGAAAATCAGAGGAAGTGCTACTGCAGAGGAACTCTGCATCTTGTCCAGCCAGACATGCAGGTGGACCAGGTAACACCCCAAGGTTGCTGCCTCAAAGGTAGTGTGGGACTGTCCTTAACATTTGTGTGACTCTGGATTTGCTGAACAAGGAAACCTGCAGAGACAGCCCCCCACCCTCATCACAGACAAACTATCAAAATCTGAAGTGATAAAAGTGTGGCGCATGCCTTTAATCCTAGCACTTGGGAGGCAGAGGCAGGCGGATCTTTGTGAGTTCAAGGCCAGCCTGGTCTACAGAGTGAGTTCCAGGACAGCTGGGGCTACAGGGAGACCCTGTCTCAAAAAGAGAAGAAAAAAAAAGTGCATTTCAAAACAAGGAGTAAGGGCTGGAGAGATGGCTCAGCAGTTAAGAGCACTGGTTGCTTGCTCTTGGAGAGGACCTGGATTCAATTCCCAGCACCCACATGGTAGGTAACAACAGTCCTTAACTCCAGTTCCAGAGGACCTAGTGCCCTCTTCTGAACTCCACAGGTACTGTACAACACAGTGCACCTGCCTACACGCAGACTATAAACTATATACTCATACACATAAAATAAAAATAATTTAAAAAAATTTTTAAATAAGGGATGACCGTTTTAATAGGCCCACGGTAGGACGCGGGCACATGGGAGCTGGGCAGGGCCGGTGGGTAGAGCTGAGCTGCCGAGCACAGGCCTCTCCAGAGAGCCCCACTGCCAGGTGCTGGACAGAGCATGCCTGCACACACCTGCTCCCAGGCTGCTCTTAAGTGTGGAGGTGCGTCCTGAGGTCTCCACCTCAGATGGCTCCAAAGTCTTCAAGTGACGTGAGCTCTAGTCCAGAGGGTGACATGGACACGCAAGGCTCTGAGCTCATTGCTGGGACTCTTGCTTTATGATTGTGCAGCTTCTTAGAGTTCCCAGGGCACTTCTGCCCTCGGGCTCCATGATTCTTTTTTTTTGTCTTTTTGAGACAGGGTCTTCCTGTAGCCCCAACTATCCTGGAATTTGCTCTGTAGATCAGGCTGGCCTTGAACTCACAAAGATTCGCCTACCTCTGCTTCCCAAGTGCTAGGATTAAAGGCGTGCGCCACCACGCCCAGCTTTCCATGATTCTTTTTTGAGGACACCTCCTCTGTTCCTGGAGGTACAGAGTGGTGATTTTAGCCAGGATGAGAAGCAAGAGGTAACCAAACTAATACTGTGTGGCTGATCCTACTTTTAAAATACCACTGACTGAGCAAAAGAAGCCACTCTACGGAATCTATGTGTATGATTCCAAGTATGACAGACCTGTGGAGACAGAAAAGGACTAGTGGTGGTGGTTGCGGGGGGCGGGGGGGGCGGCGGCAAGGGATGCTTGAAATACTGCAGATTTGTAGGACAGAGAAGATATTTTGTATGACACTTGTGCTGGATAGCTTTAGGGTCAACTTGTCACACCAGGGTTGAGGGAGCCTCAGTTGGGAAACTGCCTCCATCTGACTGGCCTGTGGCCACCTCTGTGGAGTATTGTCTTGATTGTTGTGTGATGTGGGAGGGCCCAGTCCACTGTGGGTGGTGCCACCCCTGGGCAGGTTGTTATGTATAGTATAAGAAAACAGGCTGGGGCTGGAGAGATGGCCTAGCGGTTAAGAGCGCCGACCGCTCTTACAGAGGACCCAGGTTTGATCCCCAGCACCCACATGGCGGCCGAGAACCATCTGAAACTCCAATTCCAGGAGAACTCCAGTTCCAGGGGAATCCGAGACCCTCTTCTGACCTCCGCAGCATTGCACGACACGGGTGCACAAACTTGCATGCAGACAGTACATTCAGTACATTCATACACATACAGAAATAAATAAAAAATTTAAAAAAAAAGAAAAGAAAACAGGCTGGGCATGGGCCGGGGGAGCAAGCCAGTAAACAACATTCCTCCGTGGCCTGTGCTTCAGCTCCTGCCTCCAGGTTCCTGCCCTGAGTTCCTACCTTGGGCTCCCTGAGTGATGAACTGTGACCAGGGAGATGTGAGCCAAGTAAACCCTTTCCTCCCCAAGTTGGTTTTGGTCAGAGTATTTTGTCACAGCACTGGAGAAACAAACTAGAACAACACACTAGAATGGGACATGCCTGCCACTGTACATTTGTCCAAAGCCACAGAATGCACACAAAGAGTGAGCTCAAAATTGCACTGTGAAATGTAGCTGTGCATGTCAGTGCAGGGGGCTGAGTTTTAGCAGCTCTTTCCCATCCGGTGTGGAATATTGATAATGAGACAGGCATAAAGTGTGGGGGGGAAGTCTCTGCTTTCCTCTCTGACCTGCGCACCTGAAACAAACCTGCTAAAGACACACACACACACACACACACACACACACACACACACACAGGAACAAAAGAACAGCAGACAAGATTTTCTTCACACCCTTAGGTTCTACCAGTCATCTGTTAGGTCTTCTGCTGGTCTTGTGGTTAAGTGAACCACAAGAATCTGTGCAAACACAGATCCTTGGGAGGCAAATCTTGTGAGGATGATAGCACGTAAACTTCTGTGTGTGCCCCGCTAGGCTTGCCTCCTCGTATTGCCTTCCCCTATTCCTACCCTGGAAGAACATGAAAGTGCCTCCCTATCCCTGGAGCTTGGCACAATTCCCGAGGCTGGCCTGGGCCAGAAACAATGTCTGAAAGTCTTAATGTTTTCACCTCTCTTCCTTCTGGTTGGTGGTCTCGATGGCCCAGAGGCCTCTCAGCCAGAGTGTGGGCAGCTTCCCAGCCCCTCTTCAGCACATCTTGGAACAGAAAAGCAGACTGGAGACTAAAGGTCTTTCAGAGTTGCAGACAACCCAGCCAGCAACCCTAAGGAGGGCGGCAGCGTAGCTATAAATCCTCGAACAAGACAATTTCCTGACATATCCATCCTTTTGCTGTTGAATGTTACTCCTAAGATAGTCTCTGGGTTGCCAAAATAGAAATCGTACGTTTGTGTGCAGATCACTGGGATGCTGTTAATTGGTGACATGCTGAGGTGAGCCCACAGAGCTGGGGATGGCACAGTGGTTTAGGCCTTGCCTAGTGTGCTCAAGGCCCTGGTCCAGTTTCCAGTACCAGACAAATCAAAAACCACTACTACCAAACAACCAGAGGTGAGCCTTACCCTTTCTGCTTGGAGTTTTCTAGAATAGTTGTAGTGAAGGTGCAGGCATGAATATCCTGGAGGGCTCAGAAATCTTCAGGATCGTTATCACCAGACTAATTGCCAGACCAAGTCATCCGGTAAAATGCAGACCTCTGGGAGCTAGCTTGAACCAGTGCTAGCAGCATGAGTGCAGGGTTCACACATGCCCAGTTCTTGATAGAATGTGACAAAGCAGACAGGGAAGCCTGGGTGCTTGCTTCCTTTAATGCTTCACAAGTATTCTCTCCCCAAATGCCAAGAACAATAATAAATATTCAACTCACAGAAAGTGAAGCAGCCTCTGTGATAACACTCCATTTCCCAGGACGTCTGTGTCTTAGTAGCTCTTCCTTTTCCCAGTACAAAATTGTTAACAATATAGTTCCATACATTAAAATGATGGATATTTTAATGTTTATTTTTAAATTTGGTTTCTTGTTAATTTTTTTAAGAAATATTGAATATTGATTTAATGCTTTCTAGTGTTATGGAATTGATTCTAAAATATATTCATAGATGTGAAAGGTTGCTCAAAGGGAGACCCAAGGTCAAACCTGAGGCAAAATAATTACCTTCTGAGGAGCCCCTGGGGAGGCGGGGAGGGGTGGGGAAGCAGCCCAGCCTCTAATTGGTTCTCCTTGAATTACAAAGATCACAGTTTTCAGTGCTGGAGGAACTGGTGCAGGGCAAAGGATTAGGCTGACTTCCTAGGAGATTTTTTAATAGGTTTCACATCTTTTGTCTGCTGGTGCAGGGTAGGATTCGGACTTGAAAGAAAGGTAATTTTGTGGGGAAATTTTTATCTCATTAAAATACCCATGTCAGGTGAGCTCCTTCCCCTGGTTTCAAACCACACATAAAACTGCCATTTAATCCCAATATATTGGTGAAACTTTTACCCTACAACATTGCCCATGTTTTGATTTTACTGCTTTTATTTGCATCCAATCATTCAACTTTATGCTACTCCCATTCATATGGTGTGGGTGCCCAGCCATCCTTGGTCAAGCCCTGCAAAGGAGGCCAGGTGGGAGACACCCAGGTAGATTCCCAAGTCACAGTGCAAGGAAAGGCCTCTGATGCTTCCTGAGACTACATATTGCTGTTTATAAAGTGGTGTGCTATGGAGTACAGGACTTCCGCTCCATCCATTTCCAGAAAGGGGCTGGACTGTGCAGTTCCCAAGACTGTCCACACGTGCTTGCCTCTTAGTTACCGTATCCAGCTACTGTTTCCATGCCCTGTACTACAGGGTAGTTTCCTGTCACTGCTTGGTGCAGAAGACACTCCCAGTTGCTGTGTCCCCCTCTCAGCAGGTCTGCTACCATCCTCACCCGTCTGTACTGCATGTGCCTGGTGTGCTGTAAGCTTTTGTGGTGGGACAGCCTCCATTACTGGCTTTGGCTGTTGGCCAAGTTACAGAACCTCTCACAGTGCATACTGTACATATGCATTGTGCACCTACCTACTTGCAGGCTGGAGAAGGCTCAGGTTAAGAGCACTGGCTGCTTTTGCAGAGGACCTGGTTTTGATTCCCAGCACCCACAAAGAAGATAACAACCATCTAAAACTCCAGTTCCAGAGTATCCAACACCCTCTTCTGGCCTCTTCAGGCATTGCACAACATGGGTCTACTTACACGCAGGCAATACACTCATACACATAAAATAAAGATAAACTATAAAAACACACACAAAGTGAAAAATATTTGTTTAAAAACAATGCTTATTTCAAGGGGCTGGAGAGATGGCTCAGCAGTTAAGATCACTAACTACTCTTGCAGAGGACCCAGGTTCAGTTCCCAGCACCCACAGGGTGGCTACCAACCTGTAGCTTTAGTTTCAGGGATCTGATACCCTCTTCTTACCTCTGTGGGCATTGCATAGCATGGGCGCACTTATATACATGCAGGCAATATACACATAAAAATAAAAAGAAATAAAGAAATAAAAAGAATGCTTATTTCATGGGACTGGAGAGATGGCTCAGAGGACCCGAGTTCAATTCCCTGCTACCACATAGCAGCTAACAACCATCCATAAGCTCCACTTCCAGGAGATCCTACTCCCTCTTCTGACCTTCTCAGGCATTGCACAATGTGGGTACGCTTGCAACATGCAGGCAATACAGTCATACAAATAAAGAATAAATAAAAAATATGAAAAAATTAAAAGAATGGTTATTTTATATCATATGTAATATTTATTTTGCTGTTCTTGCCATCCTGTGCTTTCTGTTATAAGCAAGCATCCCTTGGGCATTTCAGAAACATGTCCATCTAGAAACACTTCCCGTTTTCCTTTTAATAAAAGGAGGTTTCAGTGCTAGGACCAAAGGCCTTGCAGTGCCCTCAGGGTGCCAAAGGACCCCAAGGGTCCTTTCTGGAGCCATCTGTTCATCCCTCTGGGTGGTGTCTGCTCCCCATCCCATGCATGATTTGAGAATGTGCTGTGCTAATGCTCGGCATCCCAGGAGGTAGCTTTCCTTGGGTGCTCCTCCCCCTCCACCTACCCCACACCTGTAGCAAACACTTCCTGGACACTTGGAGGCCCTAGGTCAATATTTTTTGAGCAAATAAAGGAACTTTAATGGGACTGACCCGAACAAGAAACACTCAAGGGTGACGGGGGTGTCTGATGATACTCACGTCAGTGAGCTGAGAAATAACATGTCACTTCCATCCAAATCCATATTCATACACCCTCTTAGCCATACCTGTGTCCTTCCAGCCGTGGCAGGTTTGCTGTAGTCAGAGGAGGGACATACATGCTTTTCCTCTCATGGGCTCCTATGACCTCAACCATACAGAGCATGGGTATGATCACAGTCATGTATAAGCTAATTTAAAAGTACATGTGGGAGACTGCATCTGCCCTACCTGCTTAGGCATCTCTTGCCGCCAAAGAGATGGCTAAGCGGGTATGGCAGCTTAAAGGTCTGTGCCAAGCCGGAGACTTCAGGCCCCTGTTCTAATGTTACTGCTGCTGTTTCAGTGATGGAACTTTTAAGAGCTTCTCTTTCTGTTATAAGGACTCTCAAGTATAAGAGAAAATTCTTGTCCAGTCCTGACAATGTCTAGCTGGATCCCATTTAATTAGAGTACACTTTGTATTGTCAAATATAGCCTGTTTAGAAATGCTCACCCTATGTATAGCATGCATTCACTCATGAAATACAGAGGAGGGGGAGAGAAAGGTTTGTGAGTGTCACAAAGTTATAGAAACGTTCTGCAGTTTGGCTGCACACTTTAGAACTCTTCTGGCCACAGTTCATTGCATGTGCCCCCTTGATCCCAACTCAGGAAATCCTCAGCTGTCCCTGCCTGTCCTTGTTTCACGGGAAGCTGTGGAAAGATGCAGTGTCTTCTTCCCTGATGTAACTATGTCCCTCACCTCGGCTGTCACAGGGGCCGCCTTCCTCCTTGTCCCTTACACACAGGCTTCCATCCAGATCCTCCTTTCTCCTAGTTTCCTTATTCCCACCTCTTTTCATGCCACCCGTAAGCCAGGAAATATACCTACCTATCACAACCTCATGCCCCCGGACACAGCACAAGAAGGAAAGCCATACATTTTTGCATTAACTTGGCTACCTTA
The DNA here is from genome assembly GCA_009823505.1 of Rhizomys pruinosus. Taxonomy (NCBI): domain Eukaryota; kingdom Metazoa; phylum Chordata; class Mammalia; order Rodentia; family Spalacidae; genus Rhizomys; species Rhizomys pruinosus. The sequence goes on along the minus strand of VZQC01011307.1, from coordinate 414,981 downwards.
AAGGGCCAGGCTAAACCTTAGCGTGCTAACCTCACTGTTTCCTTCTCTTTCACCGTTTGACCTCTGCCTTCTGAGCGCTGGGATTAAAGGCGTGCGCCACCATGCCAGGTGGGAACTGTCGGTTTTTGGTTTTTTTTGGTCTTTTCAAGACAGGGTTTCCCTGTAGCCCCAGCTGTCCTGGAACTCTCTCTGTAAACCAGGCTGGCCTTGAACTCACAAAGATCCGCTTGCCTCTGCCTCTGCCTCCTTAGTGCTAGGATTAAAGGTGCGCACCACCACACCCAGTGGGAACTGTTGTTTTTAAATTATGAATATAGGAACTTTTTAGGGTTTTTTTTTGTGTGTGTGTGTGTGGTTTATATGTAGACACATTTGTGTGTACATGTACATGTCTGTATGCACGTGTGGTGTATATGTGGACACATTCGTCTGTACATGTACATGTCTACATGTATGTGTGGAGGCCATTCTCCACCTTAGTTTTTGTGTGTGTGTGTGTGTGTGGTGTATATGTGGACACATTCATGTGTACATGTACATGTGTGTGTGGTGTATATGTGGACACATTCGTGTGTACATGTACAGGTCCGTATGTACGTGTGGTGTATATGTGGACACATTCATGTGTACATGTACATGTCTGTATGCACATGTGGTGTATACGTGGACACATTCATGTGTACATGTACATGTGTGTGGTGTATATGTGGACACATTCGTGTGTACATGTACATGTCTGTATGCACATGTGTGTATGTGCACACATTCGTGTGTACATGTACATGTCTGTATGCACGTGTGGAGGCCATTCTCCACCTGAGTTTTGAAGCGGGGTCTCTCACTGGACCTGTCTCAGCAGTCCAGCAGGACTAGCTGGCCAGTGAGTTCCAGGGATCTGTCTCCACACCACCCACCACTCACTGCGGTCACTACTGTGTCAGCCATGCCCGGCTTTCACGACAGAGCTGGGGATCTGAACTCCAGCTTCATTCTTTTTCTTTTTTTTCTTTCAGCTTCACTCTTGTGAGACAAATCCATTGCCAGCTGAGCCATCTCCCTGCCCCACACTTTCAGTTCCTTTATGTGTTCGTATGGGCACCAGGAGGTTTATCAGGTCATCCTTACCAGCTTCCAGATACAAGAACTAGCTTACAGATGAACTTCTGGAATATAACCTATTGTCAATTGAATAGAGCTTTGCTGATAAAAATCAGCAGGTTTTCCTATTTCAGCATTGAGGCCAAATGGCTTGTCTCTTGTGTCAATAGGAAGATATGGAGGAAATCGTTTCCTAGCTCCAGCCTCTGCTGGCTCATCACCTCCACAGGTCAATACCTGACTAGTTAACCAGCATCTCACACAGCCCTGTTTACAATCCCCTGACTAGAGTAAACAAATTATATACATTACATCATATTCATGTATCCTAAACACTTGCTACCTTTGTATACCATGTGGAGTTAGCATGTACTGCACTACATGTAACACGTAAGATATATGCTTACTATGGTGGACATGACTACATTGTAAAGATATATACTATGTTGTAGGTGCACCTTTAAAACTACAGCATACTGAACTGCTCTACCCAACGAAGCTGGCCTTTCTCACACTTCACAATGACAGTTCTGATACATAATGATGTAGTCAGAGCAGTCGTTCCCCTGGGATCTTTTTTTTTCTTTTAATTTTATTTATTTTTTTAACTTTTTTATTTTATTTATTTTTTACATGTATGAATGTACTGTCTGCATGTAGGTTTGTGCACCCATGTCATGCAGTGCCCCAGAGGTCAGAAGAGGGCATCGGATTCCCCTGGAACTGGAGCCAAAGACGGTTCTCAGCCGCCATGTGGGTGCTGGGGATCGAACCCAGGTCCTCTGCAAGAGCAGTCAGTGCTCTTAACTGCTAGGCCATCTCTCCGGCCCTCCCCTCCATCTTGAATGGATGGTGTAATCAGTTTATCTAAAGGCACAAAATTTAATACCAAACACATACATATTTTCCAGCTCAGCACAGAACTCGCGGAGTGCAGCTGGGGAGCACAGTGTCCATGAGTATCATGTGGGCTCCTTCAGTGAACCGGGCTCTGTGTTGTAAAATTTCCAGCTAAGGGATGTTTTGCAACTATGCATGGTAAACCAACCTCTCTTTCTCTTCCCCTCTCCCTTCTCTCCCTCTCTCTCTCTCTCCCTTCTCTCCCTTCTTTCCCTTCTCTCCCTCTCTCCCTTCTCTCCCTTCTCTCCCTTCTCTCCTTCTCTCCCTCTCTCCCTCTCTCCCTCTCTGGATGTCTTCTCACCCCTCCCCACTCTTTAGTGGGGAGGCCCTAAAGACCTTCTCAGTGAACCCCTCGTCGTTCATTTTCCCCTTGGCAGCAATTATGTTTTTAGGTGCATAACTGCCTTGTTCCCTCTGCATCAGCTGATGAATTGCAGCTTTCAAACCTTTTTAAAAGGATATCTTTTAAAGAAAGAAAAGGATTGCCAGTCTTGGCTCATGTTGCATTGTTTAACAAATAATAATGAAAGGAATATGGCAGAGGAAATGTTTACGTCGAGTTAATAAGCATTAGCTTTATTTTTCTGTTTTAAAGTGGCTGCAGAGTTCATAGTTGTTTATAAAATATAAGGCATTCAGTAGCGTGAAACAGTTGTTTATTTCCTTTCCATATTTCCTCTTGGAAAAAAAAATACATTTGACCTAGCCAAATACAATGTGTGTTACTAAGTTGGGAGTCTGGGTAAAGTATGTTTAAAATCACTAGGACAGAGGTTTAGCTTAACACTTAGAGGATCACCTGGTGAGATCCGGTTCTGACAATCAGGAATTTGTCTTATCCTTGTTTAACCCGTCCTGCAGAAAGTGAGCCTTCCCTGTATTGTTGCATTCAGGTCCCCACATTCATTCACAAGTCGGACACTTCCTTCGCATGACAGATTAAAGGGGCACCAAGGGATCTTTTGATGATGGCCAAGCAGCTTTCTAGGCTCAACTCTAGGCTCTGAGCACCACCCAGCAGTCGAAATTCTATTCATTTGCCTTAAAACTAACCAGAAATATGGCCTTATTTTCTCTCCTGACAAGTTTTAAAACTTCTACAGGCTTAATGGTTCTTTGGTTTTCTGTGTATCATTTTTAGTGTTGATCAGGGAGGGAAGGAAATGTGGAAACATTAAAGAACAAAACAGCAGCCCCACAGAAAACACATAAAACAATGAAGCAGAATTGTGCTTTTTCTTTCTGTGATAATCTATAAATAGGGTTAGGTCATGTTGTTGCTCTCTTAATTATCGGGCTTATCTGTGCTTCCATTGGACGTTATTTTCTTCCTTCAGAGAAAAGTGTGTTTATTATTGCAGGTGCCAAAACAGAAAAACAGGCAGCGATCTCGCTTCATCATTGCGAGTGGGCTTCATATTGACTCTCTGCTTTTGTTCCCAAGCCTGGAACCCATAAACCCAGGGAATGAGCTGGCAAATTGCCTCTCTCAGGTGCGGGTCTCAGAGATAGAACAGGTGCTGATGAACAGATAAGCCTCGAGTCACCCCATTGGCGGTGGTTAGCTAAAAAGGTAAAGAGGGGCTTTTGAAATACCACTGTGCTGCTGTTCAAATATTTACTAATGGACCCTGGGAAGGATGAGATTGTAACCACCTAACTTTGAGTCCCTGGTCCTGTTCTGACTTTAAGCTGAGTCTCAAAGTCCCATGAGAAGGGCAGCTTTCCTGAGCAGTTACAGATGCCTAGCCCAGGTGGAACCAGCCTAGGCTCAGCACCCAGCGAGGAGACAGACATGCCCTTGGCAAAGCATTCTTTTTCATTTTGTGACTGTTTATCTTAGTAGAGGACTTTATAGTCAGCAGAGTGTTTACTGAATGGTTGTGTGGCTTCCCTCTTTGGGGCTCTGTTCACTAGCAGCCCCAGTGCCCTGCCACAGTAGATGTGGGGGGTCCCTAAATATGGGCATGCCGGTTCCCAAAAGAAGTGAACAGAAGCAAACACCTGGGCCACATGTCCCCTACACAGCTGCCCGGGGAGTAGGACCTGTGTTGCTGCAGACTTGAAAGTTCAGTGTTAGGTAAGCACATCAGTGAATTTTAGAAAGGGGACTAACTGAAGAGTCACCTAGCAGTGAACAGATGAGTGAGGAGGATTTTCTGTTGCGTCCATTGTCTTCACTGGGTCTTCGGGGCGGTTTTCATTTCTGCTCTTTGATTTCAATGACCCTGTTTTCCTCTCCGCAAAAGCAATGCTGGGGGGACTCATTCATTTAGATGTAAAGTTCAAGTTGGGCTGCTGCTTCTTTGAAAATAGGGGTGCTCACGAGCAGTAGATTAGGACCCTGTTTCTACTCTGAGATTGAAATATGGTGACCTAATCAAAAGTTTCTAGTGAAGTGAAAGACTGAGAAAAAATTGTGCTTTTCTGGGAAGAAGTATATTCAGTGAAGACCACCAAATTTTAAAGTGTTTTATTTGACTTTAAGTAACTACCTTGTAAGCATCACGATTTGATGTCATGGTCACATTGCTTACGATTCGTCTACTATCTCCACGTTTTGTTTAAACTTCCTGTGGAATACATATGGTTCATATAAAGAAAACTCCCGGGTCATTTGGGGTTTTGTAGAAAACAATCATTTGTGAAAGAAAAACAGCTTTCAATATCTTATTTTGGTTAGGCTCTATAAAAAGGCTGTGAAACGGAGAGACTGTCTCAGCCCAAAGAACCAACTGTCAGACCCTCTCAGCATGGTGTGATTTGAGCAGGGCAGCCCCACGTGGGTGCACGCTGGGAGCTAAGAGCCAGAACTGAACAGGGCTGCAGTGCCCTGGGGACACTAGGGGGCACAGCCCTGATTCCAGACGGCAATCCTTTATGGAGGAGCCCTGAGACTCTGAGAACATAAGGTTGGCCTTATTTAATTTCCTCTGTTTTACCAAGAGTCAGGATCTATTTTTATAAAGAAATTCAGGAAATTGGTAAAGCACTTGACTGCATTGCTTAAGTATCTGTAATTAACACAGTTGTCACGTTGTTCCCGGCTCCGTGCTGTCCTGTTCGCAGCCTGCCTCTCATGCCTACAGCCCACTGAGAAGATCCTGGTAATGAATGCTGTCACTTAGCTCCCGCTACTCAAACAAAACAGCCTGCCAGATCTGCAGAGAAGCACACTTCCTCTACTGGGCTAGCGAAGATCCCCAGCCACTGGGATTTTCTGGAGGAATGCAGACAGGCAGCCAGCATTTTCTCAGACTAAACCCTTTTCACTCTTCACCCCGGGACCACTTCAGCCTGGGACAGACAGCACAAAAGAAACCTTCCCTTCAAGGTATTTGCACCTCACCTCCAAGCCCTGTCCCTGCTAAAACCTGGGCTGTTCGTCCTGGTCCTCGCTGTCCCCAGAGCCAGTGGACTTCCTACCTTCATCAGCCACTGCGTGTTGTTTTCCAGGATGTTCTCCAGCACCTGCAGCCTCTGCACCGAGTCGTCGTAGTCAAGGGGCGCGTCCCTCTGCACGGCATTGGTCATGTAGGGGCTGGAGGAAGAGCGGCAGCTGTCGGTCTCGGGCAGCAGGAAAGTGTAGCTGCAGGGCCCGTTCTGGACCTGGTACTGCCTTTTACCGGTGCTGTCCACACTCTTCCGAAAGCTACTGTAGGCTGTGGTCAGGAGAAGGTCACAGCCCAGAGTTAGGAAGACAATCGGCCACATTTTCTCTCTCCGGATGTTCTCTGTCTGCGGGTTCAGCAGGCTTGCAGGCACACGTGAGTCTTGATCCCTTGCCTTTAGAGCTCAGGGCTGTGCTGGATGACCAAGTCTATCAATGAGAGCCTCCTCCTCCTCCTCCTTTTCCTGCAGCAGGCTGTCTTGAGCTGCCTTCTGCCTGTCACCCTGCAGAGGACAGAGCTGTGCTGCTCGCTCCAGAGGACTGTGCCGACTCTGCAGAGCTTCTCCCGGGCCTTTGTTTGTCCCGATTCTACTGTCAGTATCCGAATCAATCACTTTCCTTTCCTTATATGATAAGTTGATAAGAGCCGCCAGACATGTGCAGCCGGCTGCTCCGCCCCCTGGCTCACCAGCTATCTTCCTGGAGGGGGTCACTAGCCAGGCAACAGGAGAAATCAGAGCAGAATGCTTGCTGTCCTGGAGGACTGCACACTGCAGAAAGCCTCTGGGAGCAAGGACCAGCCACGGGGCCCCTGGCCATGTCTCAGGCACCACCCTAATTATTTCCTAGAGAGAGTGTGGGCTCTGTTATCTGTGGCTCATTTCACGGGCTAAGCTGGCAGACTATCTGAGGTAATGACTTTAATTTTAAAGTACAATGCAAGTTCCTGTTTTTTCCTTTAGGAATAAAAATACTACAAATATGTCATGACTTAGGGTTATTTTTGTTATTATAAATAAAGAGGAAGACTGGTTCTTGTAAACTGTACCTTTTCAGGGGGGAAAGCCTCTTGGTATTATTTGATTTTTGAAGTATTAGCTAAGTTATGTATAATTTTTACATTAAGCCTATTTGATATTATTAAATCAAGTTACCAAGATTAGTTTCTGAGCACAAACATGTTTATCCTGTAAAACGAAATCTTCATTTAAATATTCAGAGTAAACTTAAAATACCTTCAGCTATTGTTTCAGTAAATAATGAGAATTTAAATAAAGTGGGTTGACAGGAGAACACAGTCTTTATCCAATAAGGATTTGCTCAGAGTTCATCATTCCGTAGCATGTTACTAATTAAATTAGTCCCACTCCGTGCGCTCAGGTTTTAGTTAAGCTTGAAACCCCTTGGTCATAAAATTCAGGGGCTGCACTGTGTTCCACGCACAACTCTTCCAGTCTCTGGCTCTGTAAGTCTGGAGTTACTTCCTTTAGTAACTAAAACTCAACAGCCCATGTGTGGCCAAGGAAGGCTTCAACCCTTGGCTGTGACCTGTTAGAATCTCAGTGTCAAGACTGATTTCCCAGTGGGGGTAGATCATCATAGGACCATATATACCCCAGGAAACTGAGGGCGGTCTACCTTCTACAAGATCAGCTTTCAGTGGATTAAAGAATTGTGATTTTTAGATTATAGATGAATCTGGAATTTGCACAGTGAATTTTGCTTTAAGGTGTCTGATTTGAGGAGTTCTTCTCTGGTCTTTAAAGATACATCCTATTAACAGATGGGCTCCCAAGTTACCAGTAGAACAGGGGTCCTTGCTCCAGGGTCCTAGAGAGAACTTATAGGGCCCATGAATTTGAGGAGGAAAGAAACATGCCTTTCTTTTTCTCCGAGCTCTAACTGGAATACATCTTTTCCTTTATCTATGAGTAATTAGCCAACCCTTTCAGTGGACACTATTGCTTTCTTACAGACATCTCAAGCCTCACACTCAGCACTGCATTCTGAATAGACACATCCCTATGTCTTGCTTTCAAGTGTTTAAACAAAGTCACAGATATCATCTGGGAAGAGGCTCACAGGCTCTGCTAAGAACTAGTGGTTGTGTGGCTCAGAAAAGCCAGAGCTCATACTCCAGAGGGGCAGTTGGTAGGAGAGGGAGTGTGGTCCCTAAGAGAGGAGCACGTGATTCCCTTAAGGCAGACATCTCTAACCGGAAGACCCCAGCAGCAGGCACTCATGGGGTCTTACACAGAACTATAGCTGTGAAGCTGAGAGAACCCGCAGGAGACCCGACTGGACACAGACCCAGGGTGGCTAAGAGTGTCCAAAAGGACCTGAGCTTCCTCTTTTGTCCAAGGTTCCCTGGGCAATGTCTAAACTTGCTCAGACCCCTCCACCCTCTAAATGGGCTTCAGGTTGGTTCCCCCAAAGTGTTCGTTTCCCAGAGAATCATAGGTTTCTCTCATTCACTTGCTGACAGAATCATTGAACGCAGACAAAGCTACTAGCCCAGGAGTATTATCACAGGCTTCCCCAGAGCTTATCTACCTGCCCCTCCACCCCCAGAAGTTCTGCAGAGCAGCTGTGCATGGTGTAGTTTTCTTAATAATGTTTGTTTTCTGCTGTATTTCGTGTCATCTGCTGAAATTTCAGAGGCCTCATATATATTCTGCAGAATTGCCTCTAGTTCTTAAGTCATTTGATGGTGCAGAAAGACTTGGTTACCTGCTTTCCTAAAGGAAGCCTTCCATATCACAAAGACTTTAACCCCAGGTCCCGCAGCATCATGTCACCCTGTTTAGCCAGGGTAAAGGCTACAGGATCTCCCACAGGAGTGTAGGTCCATTGTCACACAGATCCCCTGCGGTCTGGATGTCAAAGTGGTCAGAGCCTGCAGGGGCCCTCTATCACTCAGGAGACCATTTGCGCTGTAGGAGTGATGTCACAGGAAGTCAGCACAAAATGGGGCAGCCCGCACCACTCACTCCAGACAGCATGTGTGAGTGGGCCCACAGTCCCTCTGCCATCACTGTGAACCAGTTCACAGTATGTTTCCAGGGAGTTCTGTCCTTAGTTAGAAGAGTGGGGGGACATGGGGTCTCCTACCCAACCAGGGAGAAAGCACTGGGGCTGGGGAAGCCCTGACTGACTATACACAAGGGGCACTTTGTAAAAGCCACTGAAAAATACACAGAGTGCTCAGGTCCTGGTCAGGCACTTGGAACAAGACACCCTCTCCGAGCCAGTCTCTGTCCCCACCCTTGCCAGGCCCAGCAGTCTCTTCTCCTCGTGTCATCATCTCCTGCAGGCCCTTGGGGTACTGACTGGCACAGGGTCCTTTGGCCAGATTGGCCTTATTTTTGGAAAGTGCCTCGTTAGTATACAAGGAACACTCAGTGCTGAATTTCTCTCAGATGTAAAGCTGGGACACTGTGTTTTTGCAGGCGGATAGGCACACTCGGGACTTTCGGGCGCCTGGCATGCTAGAGCTGGGAGGAAATCGAGAGACTTCTTTGCCATCTCTGTTGCTGCCCTTGGCATCTTTAAAATTGGCAAAATGGTTAGCATGTTTATATACACAACTTAATGTCAGTTTGTAGGAAAAAGCATTAGTATGCTCAGTGGACATAAAACTTGTCAGAGAAAAGGTTATTTCTGCTAGTCGCTCCAAATTACAGGTACTCATTAATGAGAACCAAAGAAGCAACCAAATCTGGCAAAAAAAAAAAAAAAAAAAAAGGAATGAAATGAAAAGGATATTTTCAAAGCGTTATAAAAGCAAGCCCCCACATAGAGGTGTGTGTTGGGCTGGATTTGAAGAACAGAGGTAATATAGTCATCCATAGGAGACACATCGATACACCAACTGCCACCAGTCTTCAAGTGTCCGCAGGCAGGGCCCATGTGGAACAAGAATCTACACAGTCACCAGCTGTGGACTCAATAAAAGGCGCAGAGGAAAGCCCCTTGGAGGTACTGTAAGGACAGAAGACAAGTCCAGACGTGCACACAGCCCTCAAGCGCGTCATACAGCTTTGTACCTGTGAAAGATGAGGGAATCAAGGCTCCGTGAGGTGGGAAGGGAAAACTCCAGTCAGCCAGACGCATCCATGTGCTTTCCTTCTCATTAATGGTAATGGAATTAAAGAGAATTGAGAGAGAGAGAGAGAGAGAGAGAGAGAAGAGAGAGAATGAATCTGCAGAACAAACACTCTTTCTGAGCCATTTCCCAGCCTTACATAAAGCCATCATTTTTACTCCAGTTTTAAGAAGGCAAAAACCCAACTTCCTGTGGAAAGGATGGAGACTTGCCCTGTGCTGCTTGCTGGCTGTCGACCGCTGTATAGCAGCATCCTAGACCTGTGACAATCACTGTTCCGGGATCGTGCTATGTAACTGTGCAGACTCAGACTTCCCAAATCTCACATACATGGGAATATATATTGGCTAGCTTCATACATATGTTACACTCATACTTTCTTTTTCGGACTTCCATAATTCCTTCCCGGTTTGTCTGTTTCTTCAACTCCATGCTATATCAGCTAGAAGAGTATGAGGGGCCTTCTAGAAGCAGTCTGTGAGATGAAGTGTAGTGCCTTATTTTAGCACAATTTCTTGTTCTCATTGTAGATATATAGTATATATGTGTGCTTATGTAAACTTGAATATATATTTATATATAATTATATATATATAATTATATATATATATATATATATATATAATTTCACATTAAATAACTGGCCCAGTGTATTTAGTACAATTCAGTCATCACTTAAAATCACACATTGACTCTGTGGAATTCACCTTCATGAGAGGTGAGGAAGCGAATATTTTGTTAAATCATTCTCTGACCGCCAAAGGAGGGAAACACCGTCTGCCAGATGTGTTTTCAGGCCACTTCCTTTCCTGGGAAACAGCCATTTCCGCTCACCGTCAGTGTGTTTTCATCCGGGGTAGATGGAGACAGAGCATTAAAGGCCCATGGGCTCTGAGGGCCTGTCACCCTCAGTTATCAGTCACCACCCTCATCCCAGCTGCGTGACTTGACACAGAACCACAGACCCCATATGTGAGACAGTGCGTGATGCAGGGTGAGGGTCTTTATGGTCACATGACCTCTCTGGGCCTGCCATTTTTGTTTAGATTAAATGGAAAAGGTACCAAGTGCTTCTTCACTCCAAGTTATCTGAATGTTTACTATGAACCCATGTCTGAATGACATTTAGATAGGACAGAATTTTTTTTTTAAAGAAACTTAAAAGATTCCTAGATTGTTTACAGTTTGCAGCAGGAACCAGCAGGGCATCTGTTAAAGTGCTTTTCCCTCCAGCAGCCACACTGCATCTTACGGTGCCCTCGGACTTCGAAAGGGAAAGCTTTTTATTTATTAGAAACTTGGGAAATATCCAAGTAAATATTTTTTTTAAGATTACACCACAAATTCCTTGAATATTTAGGAAGATTTTAGTTTATATAATTATCCTGTTGTATAAAGTTATCTCAAATGCTGTTTGATTTTTTAAATATTTTCATTCTAGCCAGGCGTGGTGGCGTACGCCTTTAATCCTAGCACTTGGGTGGCAGAGGCAAGCGGATCTTTGTGAGTTCAAGGCCAGCCTGGTCTACAGGGCGAATTCCAGGACAGCTGGGGCTACAGGGAGACCCTGTCTCGAAAAAAAATATATATTTTTTTTCATTCTAATATTTTTGTGGAATATTTTATCTTCCCATCAAAAAACAAATGTCAAAAGGTTGAGGTACAATTCAGAGCTTTGGAAAGACTGTGCATAGTGTCCTCAAACAATGGATGAATGTGTTAGCCTGGCAGTGATTTTGCCAGGAACCCTACGTCCTACTTTCCTTCTGGAGGAAGAAATGCTAAACATTCTTTTCAGAGGACTCATGTCAGTGATTACCGTTCACCCACACACAACCTGAGCTGACTCAATTAGAATCTTCCCTTTGACACAGTGTTTCATTTGGGAGTTTGAGATGAGTTTTTTTTTTTTTTTTAGTTTTGGGGGGGTTGTTGTTTTTTTTAGACAGGGTCTCCCTTTAGTCCCAGCTGGCCTAGAGCTCGCTCTGTAGACCAGGTTGGCCTTGAGCTCACAGAGATCTGTCTGCCTCTGCCTCCCAAGTGCTGGGATTAAAGTCATGTGCCACCGCGCCCGGCAAGATGAGTTTATTGGCTAAACTTTTACATGAATCATTCCCAAATCCATTTCAAGAAAGTTTACAGATTTCTGATTCTACAACTTGTGAAAAGCAGCCATTTATACAGGGAACTCCAGCTCCAGGGGAATCCGAGACCCTCTTCTGACCTCCGCGGCGTTGCACGACACGGGTGCACAGACTTGCATGCAGGCAGTACATTCATACACATACAGAAATAAATAAAATTAATAAAAAAAAAATTAAAAAAAAAAAAGAATTTCTTTTGAAAGTGGCTTAATGCTATCTAAGTTAATCTTTGTTTATTCTAAATTTAAAATTTTTATCTTAATTTATTGAGAAACTTTTTTTTTTCCGGTCTTTTTGAGACAGGGTCTCCCTGTAGCCCCAGCTGTCTTGGAACTCACTCTGTAGACCAGGCTGGCCTTGAACTCACAAAGATCCACCTGCCTCTGCCTCCCTAGTGCTAGGATTAAAGGCGTGTGCCACCATGCCTGGCTGAGAAACATTTTTAAAGAGAGATGTCATAATGAATATTTACATTAAGATATATTATCCCTCTCGGCTATAAGTTAACATAAATAAAATAGCTTATGTCAAGGATATTAAGAAAGATGCACATAACCCTCATTTGATATCTCCATCTCTCTGGCTGACTTAATATGAAAAGATCCTTCTGTTTCATTATGGAGTTACATCAACAAAACTAGTTTTTATAAAAACCATGTCACAACTATGATCATTGGGCATAAAAGTTACAGTTATGGGTATAGTTAGGATGCTCGTAGCTCAGAGTGTACAAAGACTCCGTGCGGCCCTTGTTCTCCCTGTGTGATCCTGGTTGTCTCATGGTGGGCACCTGCCTTGTAGATAGTCTGCTGCTTTTGCCTTCACATGCTGCCCCACACCCTATCTGGCTCCACTGGTGTGAACTACACTTTCCCAGAATGTTCCCATTCCAGGAAAGGGCTAGGAGTCAAAGAAAGACTGACACAAAAGAGAAAATAAAAGGAAGTAAATTGGACAGGGACCATAAAGAGAGGACATTTATAGCAAGTATTAAGGTACCAAGTTCCTGACATCTGTTTCCCTCAAGAAAAAAAAAAAAATGCAATGTTTTTTAAAGCCTAAAAACTATTCTAGTAGAATATTAACAGGAAAAGAAATTATGTACTTTCTCCCCAAATACTGGTTGCCTTTTAGTGACCTTTTTAGAATTTATTTATAGGCCCAAAAGTGTTGATGACCACAATAAAAATTAAACCAACAGAAAACTGCAAAAGTCAGTACCTACTGGAGAACCCTAATCTCCAGGCCACTTCTGGTGCTCACCTGCTCCCTCTGCTGGTCTCCTCACGAATGACTGTCAAAACTATCATTAAAGTTGTTACACTAGCAGACCGGTGATGCTACAGACATAGCAGCAAGGGTGGTGGACTGCACACTGCTGCAGAAGGCCATGAAGGCAGGTGAGAGTGCAGTGAGCTGCTGGGATGCCTTCGGTGTTGATTCACATCCAGATTCTTTTTTTTTTTAATTAATTTTTTATTTATTTCTGTATGTGTATGAATGTACTGTCTGCATGCAAGTCTGTGCACCCGTGTCCTGCAATGCCGCGGAGGTCAGAAGAGGGTCTCGGATTCCTCTGGAACTGGAGTTCTCCTGGAATTGGAGTTTCAGACGGCTCTCGGCCGCCATGTGGGTGCTGGGGATCAAACCCGGGTCCTCTGCAAGAGCGGTAGGCGCTCTTAACCGCTAGGCCATCTCTCCAGCCCCCCAGATTATTTTCTTAGTTAAAAGGAAGACATCTTCCAGGCTGGAGAGATGGCCTAGCAGTTAAGAGCGCTGACTGCTCTTACAGAGGACCCGGGTTCAATCCCCAGCACCCACATGGCGGCCGAGAACCATCTGTAACTCCAATTCCAGGAGAACTCCAGTTCCAGGGGAATCCGATGCCCTCTTCTGACCTCTGTGGCATTGCACGACACGGGTGCACAAACCTACATGCAGACAATACATTCATACACATAAATTAAAAAAAAAATTTAAAAAAGGAAGTCATCTCCCATCCCCGATGTGCCCCATAGAACAACCCAAACAGAGAGAAGTTACATTCCAGCCCGAGAAAATTGTTTATACAATTTAAGAAAACACCACCATGGATGTTAAAGGAAATTAACTGTAGTTCAGCCAAGACTGAGACGGTGGAAGCCTGGGGTGATGCCTGGAACTGACCATTGTGTAGTGGCCTGGCAACTGGAGATGCCAGGGGACAGCCTGAAGCAGAAGCAGTCAGCCGCTCTGATCTGGAAAGGTGTCTCAGCGATGTGTGGGGAATGTTGAAAGGCTGGGAGGCTGAAAGAGAAGCTTGTGTGGGCGCTTAGGGCTGATAATTACAGTGGCCTGAGCAGCAGTGTCAATGTAAGGCCTATACATTCAAAAGAGACCAACAGTGAAGGCCTGCGTTCTGAAGCAGTGCAGGGACCAGAGATGGTTCTAAAGGGATGGGACGCTTGGTGGGCCCAGTGGATGGACCCACACTGCAGGACATGTGGGGACACAAATCAACTCAGTGGTTTGTGTGTGTGTGTGTGTGTGTGTGTGTGTACATTAAATTAGGTGGGAATAGTAGGAGAGGTACAGATGGGGAGTGGATCTAAATACCATCGAACTATATTGTAGGAGAATTGCAAACATTTAATTTAAAAATCCTTTAATTGAAAAATTTTTTCAAAAAAAAAAGTTTTTCAAGAGACAGCAGTGTGACTGCTGTGATGATTGCGATGCTGGCCTTGGGTTGGGATTGTTATTTTTTCTTCCACATTAAAAAAAAAAAAAATTAACCTGGGCGTGGTGGCGCACACCTTTAATCCTAGCACTTGGGAGGTAGAGGCAGGTGGATCTTTGTGAGGCCAGCCTGGTCTACAGAGTGAATTCCAGGACAGCTGGGGCTACAGGGAGACCCTGTCTTGAAAAGGCAAAAAAAAAAAAAAAAAAAATTAAAGAGGCTGGTTGTAACGCACTGGCAGAGTGCTTGCCCAGTGCCAGCAAAACCCTGAGCTCCATCCTTAGCAATCCAAAGAATTTTTAAAAAATGAAGCATACGTACACATTTTTAAAAATTTAAATGCTGAGCAAAAGAATCATTTTAATAGAATCAACAAAATGATAAGCCTATAAGAAAATGTCAGGCCCCAATTTAAAAGGTGAGACCCTGGGGAAGCAAGCTTTGCCACCGAGTCCTTTGTCTAACCCCAGCAGACCTGCTTAGAGGTCTGGATAGAAAGCCAAGGCGTAGGCCCAGATAAGTGGGAGACCCTAACAAGAGGCCACCTCCCAGGAAACCCCCCCAGTACCATCTGCCCATCCCCTCTTCCCTGTGAGTGCAGAGATGGGCCTCAAAGGGGCCCCACCCTCCCCTGGGAAGTACAGCCACAAGCTCACTCCTTTACAGTTGGCAGGGAGTGCTGCTACCCTTGACTTCTTCTGAAGGAGTCTCAGGCTGGTAATAGTAACCCTCACCTGTTCCAGTGGTTCTAGAAGCTAGCAAGAGTCCTTTCTGGAAGGATATACCTTCACCACAGCTCTCAAAATGTCTTGATCGTTTCTCAGGACAAGCAAGCAACCAATGAACAAAAACAAATAAGCACACAGTCAGTCCTAGTGCCATTAGCAAAACCCAGCATGTAGGAGCAAGAGCAAGAAGCAGGCTGGTGACACCTGCACAAGGCTCCCAGGCCTGTTGGACCGCTTTACTGCACTTGGGGTTTTGCCTTCCAGGGGCTGCTGCATCAAACCTGCCACAAGCTCAATGGCAACTAACAGTGGTCTGAATGTGACGTGGAGGAGGAGCAGCTGGCGGGGACTCCGAGCTTCCTAGACAGTTTTCTTTTGCTGAGCACCCAAACTGTTCATCAGGCTCCCAGGGCAGCTCTGTGGGTTCTGGCACACTACCCCATAGTCTAGTTTCTATCCAGAAGATACAGATAATGGAGAAGAAGAAGAACTGGTGCAGCTAGTAAAAAGGTAAGAGCAGTTGTGAGGTCACAGGTGATTCATAGGTGACGTCTGCAGGATGTAGTGTGGACTGAGATAGCTGCATTAACATCACTTGAGGTCCTTTCTTCGGGGTAGGATTGTGCTACCCCTCAAATTCAAGATGAAATTCTAGCCCCCAGGACCACAGAATGTGACTCATTTGTAAGTAGGGCTATTCAGGAATACTGAGTCGAGCTGGGGTCATGCTGCTGTAGTATGGGCTTCTCATCCAATGGCCAGTGGCTTTACAACAAGACGGCCATGTGGAGGCAGAGAGGAGGAGATGCTGCCACCAGCCAAGGTATATCAAAATCGCCAGAAGCCTGGGGAGATGCCAGAACAGACCCTGTCACAGGCCAGCCCTGCCAACACCTTGACCTTGGACATTTCTGACCTCCAGAGCCATGAGAGTATGGATTTCTGTTCCTTGAGTTGCTGAGCTTGTGTGTGCAATTCTGAGAGCAGCCCTGTGAAACTACCACAGCCTGCAAAACAACTGCTATTAGAAAGGGGGTTACCACGTGCCTCCACCAGATAAACCACATGACTTGTGTGCTTCCTGTTTGACCGTGTCCTCTGGGAAGTTCTCCCATCTCCCTATCACCTCAGGGTCATTAGTGTTGGCATACTGGGGAGCAATGGCTTACTATCTCCACTACTTAGTGGGGATAGGATAAGTAGAACCTTCGTAATCTGAGGCTAGGACTTACTTCCTAGACTGCTGCCAACATTTTTTTAAAAAATGACATGTGCACAGTCCTCTGCTGTGCCCACACAGACAGGTACGATGGCATATACCATGAAGGTAGAGATGCCAGTGCTGGTGCCTGCCCATGCTGCAGATCTCTACCTCTGCTGTCTGCCTGGTCAGAGCCCTTTGCCATCCAGCCTCCAAGTCCTAGCACTGGAGTGGTCTCTGCAGAAATCCCAAGATGCAGTCCCAGCTACCCAAGACACCTCCTACGACAGAGGCACCCGAGGTTGTCATTGCTGAGAGCCCTGGGCTAGGAAGACTCGTTTCGGCATCTGGAAACCTTTCCCTCAGCATCCATAGGTGCTGGCGCCATGCCCTCCCTCCTTGGGGATTTCTGGTGTGTGGAGGTTTGGAATGGACCCTCCATCTTCCCTTCACCCTGCATGCTCCAGAGCTTGTTTTATTTTAATGAAACCACTATGCAGAGGTCCGCATCTCTGAGCCGAGTTAAGCTATCAAATACACACACAGCACATGACTCAGTAAGTTGTTCCCAAGTAAACACATCAAGAATTCCCCTTGTGCAAGTGACCTTCTAGTAACATGGTAGAACTTGCATTTGAAGAAGTATGCTCCTTCAAAATTATTTTTCCACATTATATATATACATATATACATGTAGGTACATGTATATACATGCCTTCTGATTATTTTTAGAACTTTTGGACTGATGCTGAAGCTCAAAAGGCTTGCATTTGAAGAGCTTCACAGTGGTTAATCAATCGCCACTAGTTAAGGACAGGGAGCTTTGCGTATGCCCCAAACTGGAGTTAGAGTTTGAAGGGATAAACATTATGGAATGTTAGTCCTGTTGGTTTTCAGTGTTGTTTCCTTGTATTCATTTCTATAAAGGTGAAAGATATTTTTGCTGTTATACACAAGATGCAAGCCAAGTCCAGAAAGACCTCGGTAGAGTCTCAAGTGTTCTAGAGCCTCACTAATTCATAGTCCGTCTTCCACCTGCCTGCAGAAGTGCTCTAAGGAAAATGAAAGCATTTGGAGATGGGGGGTCCTGGAAACAAGGTTTTCTCCAACTCCTGTGGGGCCCTGGGCTCACTCATATTGTTCCTGTGGACTGTGGGTTCCCAGCCTTCTAGGGGAGGGCCTCACCCCTGTGGGTAGATCCAAAGAGGACTCTTGCTTCTCCACCTGCTCAAAGTAGCATGCTGGCTCTGTCCACCGGATGGCTGACCATCCTGGTGTATGTGTAGCCTGTGGTCTTGGAGAAGAAAGTCACTAGGATGGCTCGGAGAGGGAAGTGCTGGGAACTGTCCAAAGCTGGTGTTCCTGGTGTTCCCAGGAATGCACGCATCCAGCACTGCGCCTGTCGGCTGTTGGCTGTCAGTCCTAAACAGCGTTTCAGTTGGCAGAAGAAAAGTGAGAAAACAATGGAGATTGACACCCAAACCTTCGGGAAACCCCTTTCCACGATGTGCTTATTTAGGGCTTAAAAATAAGCCTATTTTCAGAATAGCAGAGCTAGAGCCCAGCCCCACACCCGCTTTCTAGAATGCATTCGAAATGTCTTAATGACTATACAGTTATTATCCCCTTTTCAGAATTTTTACTTCATGACTACCAAAATTCAGTAATTCAAAGAAAATAAAAAGAATAGATTCAAATATAAAACCAGGGTGTAATGGGCATGGTGGCACACGCCTTTAATCCTAGCACTTGGGAAGCAGAGGCAGGTGGATCTCTGAGTTCAGGGCCAGCCTGGTCTACATAGAGAGCTTAGAAAAGCTGGGACTAAAAGGGAGACCCTGTCTCAAAAAGACAAAAAAAAAAAATAAAAATAAAAATAAAAGCTATATAAGACCCTGTATTTGAGGTACACACTTTTGGATACATGACCTCTCAGATAACCCAGGTATGCTGCCTAATGGCTTTGTTGTGTTGTGTTGGGTTTGTGACAGGGTCTTGCTTTGTAGATCCCAGTGGTCTAAGGCGAGAACCACAATACCCAGCTTGTCTGATGATTTCTGAAGCTAAGCAGAGTCTTTACTCATCTCAGGACAAACACAAGCTCATTAAGGGTCTGGGCCTCATCCTCCTGGTGATGACGCTGATCAATACCGGATAGTGTGTGTACTGTTCAGATTGAGCCTGTGGCCTCCGCAAAGTGACTTCTGACAGCTAGACAATGGAGGCAGTTTGGTTTCTCAGGCCCATGAGCAGATCTATGGTTTGTATATAGAAATGGTCAGAAATCCCAAGATTTGGTCATCTAGTAGGTCAACGAGTAGGAGCTGGGTAATTCTCCATGTTCTCGAAACCCACTCAGCAGCTCGCTGCTCCTCCCAGCACTGCTGCCTGAAAACAGGAAGGGTTCAGGAATATTTGAGAATCAAGCGGCCAGCTGCCTTGGAGGGTGTGGGGTACTGTATTCAGTCCCTAGTTCCACACGCCTGCATTTGACTAATTACCAAAGAAAAAGTCCATTAGTGATGGAGGCGGGTCTATTTCTTCCCTTGAATTGATGGCCAGTGTGCACTCGTGGTGGTGCACGCCTTTAATCCTAGCACTTGGGAGGCAGAGACAGGCGGATCTTTGTGAGTTCAAGGCCAGCCTGGTCTACAGAGTGAGTTCCAGGACAGCTGGGGCTACAGGGAGACCCTGTCTCGATAAAGACAAAAAAAAAAAAAAAAAAAAAAAAAATACCCAAAACATGTCTGTATCCAGAGTTCAGCTATCCAGAGATCTTCTGACTAACTCATCTGCATTCCTAAGGGAAGTATTTTGTTTTGTTTTTCTGGGAATTTTTTTATGAGGAGTGCCTGAGCCATTGTTTCGGTGCCCAGATAATCTGAGTATACCTCATATACAGTCTGGACCTTTGTCCATACTTTTGTTGTTGCAGACAACCCCTTAAACTGGTGCTGAAGCTGTGTGCTAAGTGCCTTGTATATGATACTGACTGTGAAAATATCATTCTAGGAAAAATGTCAAGCAAAAGACAACCAACAACAGTTCTTTTTAAATTTTTATTCTTTTTATTTTATGTGTATGAATGCATTGCTTGCATGTGTGTAAGTGCACCCATGTCATGCAGTGCCTACAGAGGTTGGAAGAGGATGCCAGATCCCCTGGAACTGGAGTTACAGACAGTTGTTTGTTGCCATGTAGGTCCTAGGAACAAAACCCGGGTTCTCTGCAAGAGCAGCCGGTCTCTTAACCACTAAGCCATCTCTCCAGCCCAGATAACACTTGTCTATGACCTCAAAATGTCACTGAGGAGTCACAGAGACTTCTGAGATATATGGGGAGATGCTAACATGCTTTCTAATTTACATGTAAATAGGATTGATTGAAAGACACTAGGTAGAATAATAATAATAATAATAATAATAATGGTGATGCAGAGACTGTGTGGTCAATGGCCAGAGCACAATGTCTACCTAGAGCAGACCCCATGAAGCAGCACTTCACTTATAACAAGCACAGTGTCTACCTAGACAGACCCCATGAGGCAGCACTTCCCTTGTAACAAGCACAATGTCTACCTAGAGCAGACCCCATGAGGCAGCACTTCCCTTGTAACAAGCACAATGTCTACCTAGAGCAGACCCCATGAGGCAGCACTTCCCTTGTAACGAGCACAATGTCTACCCAGAGCAGACCCCATGAGACAGCACTTCCCTTGTAACGAGCACAATGTCTACCCAGAGCAGACCCCATGAGACAGCACTTCCCTTGTAACGAGCACAATGTCTACCTAGAGCAGACCCCATGAGACAGCACTTCCCTTGTAACGAGCACAATGTCTACCCAGAGCAGACCCCATGAGACAGCACTTCCCTTGTAACGAGCACAATGTCTACCCAGAGCAGACCCCATGAGACAGCACTTCCCTTGTAACGAGCACAATGTCTACCTAGAGCAGACCCCATGAGGCAACACTTCCCTTGTAAGCAGCACAGTGTCTACCTAGAGCAGACCCCATAAGGCAGCACTTCCCTTGTAACGAGCTCAATGTCTACCTAGAGCAGACCCCATGAGACAGCACTTCCCTTGTAACGAGCACAATGTCTACCTAGAGCAGACCCCATGAGGGAGCACTTCCCTTGTAACGAGCACAATGTCTACCTAGAGCAGACCCCATGAGGCAGCACTTCTCTTATAACAAGTACAGTGTCTACCTAGAGCAGACCCCATGAGGCAGCACTTCCCTTGTAAGCAGCACAGTGTCTACCTAGAGCAGACCCCATGAGGCAGCACTTCCCTTGTAAGCAGCACATATGCCACCCCCAGCACCACCATCCCTATCCAGATACATGTGATCCGTCTGGGAGGTGGCTGTCACTGCCCTTTCCCTTCCTCCAATCCTCAGTCTTGAGTCATGGGTCTGTTTCTATGTAGATAGACACCTGATCCTGATCTGTTTCATGCAGCAGGAAACAAAGAACCCAATACTTCCATCCTCACATGGCGGAGGAGGGGTTATCAAGTATAAGTTGGAATTCAAATGCCAGACAAAAGAATAAGTTTCATAGCCCACCTCTACTTGTTATAAAATGCCATATGCTCTGCACATTAGCAAGTGCTCACACCTTTGTGATGTAGCCGTGGCTTTTGGCTAGCTTAAACAGAAAGCATCTTAGAGTCGGAAAGAGCCGCCTTCTCCCATGGTGTGTTTCTCTCTGTTTTGATTCTCCCCTGGCGAACCTCCTCTCCTGTGTCCATGCTTCCTACCACCTGCGGAAGTACCATCTAGGATCCACATTCACTCCCCGCACAGGGTGCTGAGCTTAGTTTCTTCTTTCCGTCATAAACTGTGTTTCCAGGCAGTGTGGGCTTCTCAGCTGTGTGGTGGTGGCTCTTCCTGGTTCTTCTGTTTGGACTTACTTATTTGGGGAAGGGGTATGCACGCCACAGTACATGCGGGGAGGTCAGAGGACAACTTGCAGTTAGTTGTTCCTTCTACCACATGGATTCCAGGGATCATGCTCAGTCCTCAGACTGGCGGCAAGCTCCTTGACTCACCCAGACATCTCGCTGGCCCAGTTCTCTGGTCTTTCTCCCTGGAATCTCATGCCCCACGTAATGGGGACTGACTTTTCCCCACGAAATCTTCCCTGGGAGACATGCTCTTGGGGCATGGCATCTCTGCTCTAAAGTAGTGTGCTTACTCATTTGGTACAACATGGGTGTTTAGGTTTTCATCAAATTTGAACTGAGCTATGGCCAATGAGATTGTAATTTTTAAAAAATTTTTATTATTTTAGGTGTATGAGTGTTATGCCTGCATGTATGTTAAGTGTACCTATGTCATGCAGTGCTCTCAGAGGTCAGAAGAGGAACTGGAATGACAGGCAGTTGTTAACTGCTATGTAGGTGCTGAGAATCGAACCCACATCCTCTGCAAGAACAGCCAGGGCTCTTACCTGCTGAGCCATCCCTCCAGCCCCCGAGGTTGTGATTTTTAAATATTTTTACTGTGTATGTGATCCTTATGTGTAGGTGTGGACACCTGTGGGCCACAGCACATGTATGTGTGGAGGTTAAAGCACAACCTTCTAGGAGTTTGTTCTGTCCTGTGGTGGTTCAGGGGACCAGATGCAGCTAGTCAGGCTTAAGAATGGCAAGCACGTCTGGCCACTAAACCATCTTGCCAGCCTGTGTCATGCTTTATAGTAGACTAAAACTCTTGTATAAACATGCTGGTCTTCATCTTGGAAAACCCCATCCTGGGTAGGACAGTGCATTGCTGACGGCAGGGTCCGAAGATTTCATTGTACATGACTCAAGGGGAAAGGATGGAGACCAGTAATAACTGATCTCATGTCCTATGACGGGCTCCTTCAATGCTATAAATATACACAAACAGACAGGTTTATCTGTGGGCCACTTTCTAGGTGCAGGACACTGGGTATGTAGTGGGGAATAAACCACAAAATCCCTGTGTAGGTGAAGTTCATGGCATGTGCGCACTCAGGCCTGTGAAGTGCATGTTCTGTTAATACAAGGGAAGATCAGGAGGAGGATGTGGTGGTGGTGGTGGTGGTGGTGGAGGAGGAGGAGGAGGAGGGGAAGGAGGGGGAGGAGGAGGGGGAGGAGGAGGGGGAGGAGGAGGAGGAGGCGGCAGCAGCTGACTAAAGGAGAGGAGCATAGTAGAGACCAGGCCATCTGACATCTGATTGATGATCAGCACTCACTCCAGGAAAGGAGCTAAGGGCAGGAGGAGCCTATGGCAAGGGAAGTGGGGGGGGGGGGTAATGCAGGCATTGGGTTTCTACATATGGTGATGTGCTCTGCGATTAAAAGCGTATAACTGGGAAGGCAGCCTGTGGGCTTCGGTCAGCTCCAGCTGTTCACAGGCAAACTTACTACACTGAGGGGATGGATGGGGCTTCCTCTGGGTGACTGGTTTCATTTGCCCTTTTGGCTGGTGTAAGGTCTCTGCTTTGGTGTGTTGTGTGTACTTTCTCTTGTCCCAAAGTTGGGGTTTTCCTGCTTTCAGATGGATGACTAGTTTGGGCAGTTCAGAGCCTCGGTGTACAAACTGCCTTTTTACTTGTTTTTGAAACATGATCTCCTGTAGTCTAGGATGAATAAAAGTCTTGGTCTTTCCGCCTCCACTTCCCAAATGCTGAGATTACAGGCATGTTCCAGCCCTGGCCTTATACTGTACAAATCTGATTAAATGTTAAAACACTCTCCAGACAGAAAAATACCTTTTCTCTTTGGCAAGATTTTGTGTGTACAGCACTGAAATCCGTCTTTAATCACTCCAAACCCTTCTGACAGTCCTGCCGTAGACACTGCTCAGAAATTCCTGCTCATCCCCAGACTTGTCTGTACTTGAAACCCTCACATTTTATGTTAAATTTGCTCTTCAAAACCTCAGATGGATTTCAGGATCCGGACACACTTTCAAGATAGTTCTGAAGATGGAGGGACTCTCGGCTCTTCCACAACCCTGTCAGATATGGATCCCTCCTCTTCACGAAATGTTTACTTCATATCAATTCTAGGGTTTAGTGAACCATAAAAGTTAGACACTAATGCAAACACAAATTGACCCCAAAACATATTCAACTGATTTAAGAGGAGACAAAGCAGATGGCAATTACTGTGAAAAGTACATTTACTGAAATGACCCCTTCTGTAGTTTAGTTATTCCAGTCCTTTTAGCCTCTGTACCAATGCATTCCAAGTCCACTGTGACATGACCAGAACACAGCTCAGAGCAGCCATCATTCTGAGACCGTTTGAACTGGAAGAGAAAAAGCATCAAGAAAGAACCGGATTATCTCGTCGAGAGCTTGTCAGCGTTAGCCATGACTTGCATTGCTATTTTCCAAATGTTGATAGAGTGCAAAGCAGTTGTAAGGACTTAAAGTAACTTCACAGGGGCTTGGGAAGATGGCTTAGTGGGCAAAGTTAGGGTCCTAACCTGAATTAGGATCCCTGCTACCCCTGTGAAAATCCAAGCATGGCCTGAGTCTGTAACCCCAGGGCTGAAGGCTGAGGCAAGAAGATCCCAGAGGCTTGCTGGCCATCCAGCCAAGAATGGGACCTCCAGATTCTAGAAGTAAGCCAATCAGTTAAGGAAGACGCGGCACTCAGCTCTGGCCTCCACACACACAGAGGGCTGAAGAGCAAAGCAGTTATTTCCTGCTTGCCTTTTCCAAACACAGTCAGATTCTTACAAGACCTAGCTATTGCAGGAGGCACTTGCTTACCAACATGATTATACTAAATAGGTGGGGTCCCCTAGCCTCACGTGACTCCATATTTGAGTAACTAATTGCAGAAGTGCTCAAGAGCCTAAAAGCCCAAATATAATATAGGAAACATCCTGATGAATCTGAGCTTCGTTATCAGGCTTCAGTCAGCCACGAAGCACAGTGGCCATGTAATAGATGTAATATTTTATAAGCACAAACTTCTCTCCAGCAATTCAGTTTGAATTGAGAGCAAAATGATGTTTTGCTAATACTTTCAGACTAGTCACAGAGTCTCTGTTTCTTAATTTTTTCGGGGAGGGGATTGCAAATAAAAGGAATGCAAAGGCAGTTCTTCCTAGCTGGAGTCTGGCTCACGTACAGCCGAGGTGAGAGGGAATGTGAGCTCTGAGGATCCTGCTGGGAGTAGATTGTGCAGCCACCAAAGCTGGGAACGTTGCTGTGTCACAGCTTTGTGAGTCCCTCCCGGACAGGCTTGTCCCCAGGGCAACCCTCCAGCAGCCCCAGTTTTTCCTCTATCTCTTAAAACCTGCCTGGGCCCGGTGTGGTGGCACATGCCTTTAATCCCAGCACTTGGGAGGCAGAGGCAGGCAGATCTCTGTGTGTTTAAGGCCAGCCTAGTCTACATAGTGAGTTCCAGGACAGCTGGGACTACAGCTTAAAAAGACAAAAACAAAACAAACAAACAAAAAAACCTGCCCTTGAGTTAAGGATGCATGGGGCCACAAGTCAGAGCAGTCAGAAGGATAAGTTTACCGGCACTGGCACTGGCTCTTTAAGGGGTCTTGACCCTCACTGCCTAGCCAAGTGTTAGCTCCTATGTTTATCACATTACCCAATTGCCAAAAGGGAATCAGGCCGCCGACCATTCTGACTTCTTCCATTCTGAAAAGGGGCATAGGATGTGGCAACTAGGGTGCCCCTGCTCAGTGGGTCTCTCTAAAAGACCCCCAAAAATATAACTATAAAGAGAACAAAGTCCTTGACTTGTACCTGTGAAGGAGAAGTGAAGGCAAGAGTAGTTAGGTACATTTTCTAAGCAGGGAACGAGGAAAAGTAAGAACAGGGTGAATTAAATGTCCAACTTAAAAGTCCATTAGAATTTCTCAATGAGGGGTTCCAAAGGATCCATCTATTGGGTTTCTGCTTTTGTTCATTTGGCCATGGTATCTGGAGAGGATCTGCTTTCCAGGCCTTCTGATAGTCATGGTATGAGTTTCCCCTTAGGTAGTTGCTAAATAGAAAGAGGAAAGCTTATTATTTGACAACATTAGCTCTCATATGACTTTAAGTATAATGCTTGGAAGCAGTCAGATTTATTAACCAGTGGGTAAATTCTATCAAACTCATAGTGCTAAGGTCCCAACACACCCCCTCTCTAGCAGAGATCATTCCACCTCAGAAACACCTATTGAGGTCAGCTCTTGTGAACTTCCTTCAAGGATCTGAAGATCTTACAACAGGGGGAATGGAACAATGGGTTATAAAAACTCAGGGATAGTGCTCACAGATGCCATTAAGTTCCATTTTCCCCGAATCAGTCTAGGAATGACTGCTTGCTTGCTTTACGTGCTTCCTTTTGATTGGTATCTTTAACTGTCATGTTAAACTCTTATTGGCTGTTGTACTTACAAAATGCTTTGGAATAGGCTCCTCATGGCCACATTCATGCCCTTGGGTGCTGTGGAGTTATCTCCACCCCTCTCTCTAGGTCTACCTTTGGAGATGTTGCAAAGAAAATCAGTACCTATTTCTCTAAAGTGTGTGAGAAAACCCCCTGTACAATCAATAGCCTGTAGCCTTCCAGTGCTCTTCGTTTAAAAAGGAAGTTACCAGTGCATGCACATAACTGCATATCACTCCTTTTTATTTTTATTATTTTTTTGAAACTGGGTCTCACTATATAGACCAGGCTAGCCTGAAGCTCACAGTGATACCCTTGCGTCTGCCTCCTTGGTGCTTGGATTAATAGTGTGTGTGACCACACCCAATATGTGTCTCACCGTGGACCCACAGGGCCAACTTTTTAAAAAATATACATTTTATGTGTGTGAGTGTATTCCCTGCATGCTTATAAGTGTAGCCCTGCTAGCCATGCCCACAAAGCTTTGAAATTCAGATCCCCTGGAAATGGAGTTACAGGTAGTTGTTAGCTGCCATGTGGATGCTGGGAACTAAATCCTGGTCCTCTATAAGAGCAGCCATTGCTCTTAATAACTGAGCCATCCCTCCAGCCCCAGGGCAGACTTTTAAACACCTAGCTCTGTGTTTATAATGCACAGGGAAATTGGTGGACCGCACAGCTAAGGTGTATAGTTTTTTATTTCCTGTTTGCATGTTACTACAGAAAACTAGAAAAGCTTTTCTCACAGCAAATGAAGCCATCCTTCTGTCCTTCTGTCCTTCTGTTCTTCCTCCCACACCAACAGTGGAACACTGATGCCAGTGTTACCAGCTAAGGTTCACAGGCTGCCCTGAGAAGAGTGTTCTGCCTGGACAACTGTCCCCCCATCAGGACAGATCCCAGGGGCCTGTGCTATCCCATGGCCTCCATGCTCTTTGTTGTGTGCTCTCTCCGTGGTCCTTATGCAGGACTGCACCTCAGTCACTGGTGCCTGCCAGTCAGGCCTTAGAAATGCACATTGAGCAGAATTCTGGCAAAGGACACAGAGGAAAAGTGTAGAGAAGGGAGAAGAAACACAAGTATGCCAGTGTGGATGAGGTGGGGCTGGAGCTGGGAAAAGGAGTGTTGGTGCCAAATAGTGCTGTTCCCGCTGTGCAAGCACACAGTACTGTTCCCGCTGTGCAAGCACACAGTGCTGTTCCCGCTGTGCAAGCACACGGTGCTGTTCCCGCGGTGCAAGCACACAGTACTGTTCCCGCTGTGCAAGCACACGGTGCTGTTCCCGCTGTGCAAGCACACGGTGCTGTTCCCGCTGTGCAAGCACACGGTTCTGTTCCCGCTGTGCACACACAGTTCTGTTCCCGCTGTGCACACACAGTGCTGTTCCCGCTGCGCACACTCAGTGCTGTTCCCACTGCACACACACAGTGCTGTTCCCGCTCTGCAGGCACACACACAGTGCTGTTCACGCTGTGCACACACAGTGCTGTTCCCACTCTGCAGGCACACAGTGCTGTTCCCACTCTGCAGGCACACAGTGCTGTTCCCACTCTGCAGGCACACAGTGCTGTTCCTGTGTGTGTGGGGGGGGGTGGCACGTGTGATCTGGCAGCGCTGTTCAGGATGGAACGACTCACGAACCATGAGGACTTCCCTACTGAATCCCGGCACTGGGTGCAGTCTAACAATCCCCTATGACTGCAGGTAGCTCTGAAGTCACCAGTGGTTTCGTGGGTGTCCAGAGCTGCTGCTCACTGAAGCCAGAGCCCAGGGCTCTGCTGCCTTTCTCAGTGTATAAGTAGCTCTTTTGGTTGTTGATGATGTGTCTGATCAGTCTTGGTTTGATGAGAGTGCCTCTGGACCATCTCTGGCAATACAAACTATGTAGCTCAGAGGTTGGTACAGTGTCTCTTTCATCCAAAATAAATTGGAAAGAAAACTGACCCAGCAATCTGGCAGTCCTTGGCCCAGCAGTCTGGCAGTCCTGGAGCCTCCGAACTGGCTATGCTGGCATCACCTAGATGTCCCCAGGATTTTCTATTATGGAGACCAACTTGGGCTTAGCTTCTCTGCTGTTTGTTCTGGTCTTGTTCCCCTGGCTTTATTTGCTCAATGTCATTTCCACACAATGGCATTCTGGATCTTCTGCGGATATTTTGATGCTTTGGGCAGCTGTCCCCAGATGCGTGATTGCACAGCACACCAGATGCATGAGGTTCTCACTCAGACTATGGGACATCTGAATGGTTTCCATCCTTCAGCTGCCGTGAATCTGATTACAGTTTGTCATACAGATTTGTATGTAGACATAAATCACCCAGTAAGTTTTCCAGAAAAGAACTATTGTGGGCCCAGAGAGGGGATTGTGGTCTCAGAAAGTTCCTACTGATAAGGCACAGCCCAAGGTGTCTTCTCAAGAATGCATTACTACTTGCAAGGAAAATGGGATAGTCAAGAAAGAGTGTAAGGACCCTTGATGAAAACCATTGAAAGACCCAGAATGGCAGTGAGCACCCAGGCACATGGCAAAGGCTGCTCTCAGCTCTGATGATGATGTAATTTGCATCTGAGCACCTGGCATCCTCCGGTAGGCATGTTGTAGAATGGTCCCTGTGGTGGTTTGAATGAGAATGTCCCCCATAGACTTTAAGTATTCACACATTTTGTCTCCAGTTGGTGGCACTGTTCTTGGAGGTCTTAGAAGGTGTGGCTGTGCTGCAGGAAGTATGTCACTGGGGGCAGGCTTAATGATTTTAACAAGCCTTGTGGTCTCCAGTCGTGCTCTCTGCTTCCTGTGCTCATTGCAAGATGTGACCATCAGCTTGCTGCTCCAGCCCCGGCCACCATGCTTCCCGCCACAATGGACTCTGAGTCCCTGGAACTGTCGATCCTAAGCTCAAACTCTTCCTTTTATAAGTTCCCTTGGTCATGGTGGTTTTATCACAGCAACAGAAAAGTGACAATACAGTTATTTGGTACCAGAGAATGGGCTGTTGGCTGTGAAGAACCTGACCATGTGGATGTTTGGAGAAATGTGGAAGACTTTGAAACTTTGGGCTAGAAAAGCTGTTGACTACTGTAAGCAGAGCTTAACAGGCCATTCTAGTAGAAGCCTGAAAGAAAGCATTGTGGCAAAAACTGTAGTTCCAGAGGAAAATAAAGACTTAGGCAGCAACTGGGATATTCTGGCAGCAATTTGCCCACAGCCCAAATGCTTGCCTGATGCTAAGTTGAAAAGCAATGGACTAATGTCTTTGGCGGAGGATATTTCAAGACAGCCTAATGTCGAAATGGTGGCATGGCTATTAATGGTGAATATTGTACAGATCTACAGTGAAGAAGAGCAGATGGGGCAGAAAGAAATGCAGAATGTACAGTTTGGATCTGAAAAGTGCACTAGGAAGATTAAAGGTGGGGCCAAGGCATGTGAAAGAGAGGTTCCTTTTGATAAGGAGATTAAAGTAATTAAGGAGAGGCCTAGCTATTTACAAGTAAACAATGGAAAAAGTGAGATTAAAGTGATTAAGGAGGGGCCTCGAGATTTATAAGTAAATAACAGAAATAGTACCTTCAGGGCAAGACCACACCCAGCTAATCCTCCAACTTTTGAAAGGAAAATACTGAAAGGGTTTTCTGCTCCAACAAGTTCATGGAAGAGAAAAGTTGCAAATGTGGTTGAAATAGGCCAGGGTCCATCCCAAACTTGCAGCCAGACTTGGCAGTTTAATTCACATGGTGCTGGCTTTAGAGACATGAAGTTTGCAAGAGTAAAGGGGTCATCAGTTCTTCCTCCGCAGTTTCAGAGAGCCACAGAGGCCAGGCAGAGTGCAGCAGGGGCATCCCTGAATAAAGAAGGCCCTGATAGGCCATTGCATGAAGCTGTGAATGTGAAGTCTGGTTGGCAGCGGAGACCCCAAGAAGATGTTCGAGATGCCAGAGCTGTGAGATATTTTCCAAGGAGATCTGCATACAGGGAGTGGTAACAGCCTAAGAAAGAGATGTATGTTGCCCACAAAGCTGGAAGAGCTGAGCCATCTAAGCCCTTTGGAAGTCAAGTCCCAGAAGTCGCACAAGGAGCTACTAGACTTGGTGTTTGCCCTGCTGGTTTTCGGTCTTGTTTTGATCCAGTATTTCCTCACTATGCCTCTATTCCTCCCTTTTGGAATGGGAATGTGTATTCAGTTCCACTGTATATTGGGAGTATGTCATTTGCCTTTTGATTTTACAGGAGCTTACAGTTAAGAGATTGGCCTGTGTCTCAGAAGAGATTTTGGACTATAGACTTTTGAATAGAATTGAGACTGGTAAAGACTATGGGGACTTTTAAGGTTGGACTAAATTCATTTTGCATTTTATATGGTCATGAGCCTATGGAGGCCAGGGAGTGGAATGTGGTGGTTTGAATGAGAGTGTCCCCCCATAGGCTTTAATTATTCAGACATTTTTTCTCCAGTTGGTGGCACCATTCTGGGAGGTCTTAGAAGGTGTGGCTGTGCTGGAGGAAGTACATCACTGGGGACAGGCTTAGTGAGTTTAACAAGCCTTGTGGTCTCTAGTCCTTCTCTCTTGACTTCCTGTGCTCATTGCAAGATGTGACCCTCGGCTTGCTGCTCCAGCCCCAGCCACCATGCTTCCCGCCACAATGGACTCTGATTCCCTGGAACCGTCAATCATAAGCTCAAATAATCTCTTCCTTTTATAAGTTCCCTTGCTCATGGTGGTTTTATCACAGCAACAGAAAAGTGACTAATACAGCCCCTCTCTCTTGAAGGTGCCCTTCAATTATAGAGTACAGCAAGTGCAAGCTTACCCCCTCCAGAGACACTGTCACTGTTTTGCACTAAGCTATCCACAGCTGGGTCATCTTGAGAAGATAACAGTAAAGCATCATGAACTTGGCCAGGTTAAGATATGTGCAGGCCACATATCCCAGGGGGAAGAGGTTGATTGTGGTGGTGCGAAAGGATGCTGACAGCCTCTGGGTCTAGGACTTGAGGCAGGGTGACACGGGCTGTGGGAGGTGGCAGCAGCATCTCACCTGCACCTGACATTGATGTGTGTACTGTGCAGGTGAAGCACTGCAGCTCTGTACAGAGCCAGATCAGCCAGCAGCCATCCATCCTCAGAACCACAAACCATCGCTGGAGCAATAACCACAGATTCACTTAAAATGTTTAAAAGGAAAAAAGGGGAAGAGAGAGGGGGCTCAGTGGTTAAGAGCACTGGCTGCTCTCGCAGAAGACCCAACGTGACAGCTGACAACTGTCCATAACTCCAGTTCCAGGGGAGCCAATGCCCTTTTCTGACTGTGAGCACTGAATGACATGGTGCACTTACACACATGCAGGCAATACACTCATATACATAAAATTAAAATAATAAAATATTTTTAAGGAACAGCAACCAAAAGAAAATTTATGTATAAGAGGCTTTGGAGAATGAATTTGTGGTTGGAGGATAGCTCTTTGAGTAGAAGATGCAGATAGCAATGTAAGAGGGGATCCCAGAGCTCCAGGGAGGGTGGGTCCCTTGGGACTTTAGACTGGGCTGTGTCCCTGAGTTGCAAAAGACAGTGTAAATTCTGAACTGTGTCCTCTGGTAGCCTCCTCTGTACCTCCCCCTCCAGCTTTGGCTGAAGAATGTTCATGCACACATCACTTGTAAATGTCCCTACCCGGTCAACCCACCCACGGCACTTCCAAGTCTCATCAAGCTGTGTAGTCTTCCCATAAGTACCCATGCCGTCTAGTTTGCTGAGTTCATGGTATCCTGCAGGGCTCCCAGCTCCACTGAGGCCAGGCTGGAGTTTCAACCACAGAGAGAAAGACTTAAATGGGAGACTGCATTGACTGGAACCTAGCAGTTACTTACAGGCCATCAGAAGAAATGATCCACAAGGGTGAAGGAATAACAATGTCGGAAACATGGGTGGGTGCACATTGACAGCATTCTTTCACCTTTTACAAGTAGATTTTTCTTTACCAATCACTATCTAATTATAAGATTTTCTACATACCTAGATGATACAGTGACACCAAGCAGAACAGAATAGGGACATAGAAACTGTTTTATGGTGCTCAAACTTAATGATACCTTTATCACATATTAAAGATTCTTTTTTTTCTTAAAGAACAGCCATTGCCATAATTTATGACCATCTCTCTCAGTACAAATTAGGACAGAATATGGAGACATTCTGCTTCCTCTCTTTCCCGGTGTTTTATTACTGAGGATATTGACATAAAAACAGGATCTTTGTATCCAATGAGTTCACCTACTGTTGCTTTCCCACCAGAAATTCCAGGCTTTGTGACATCAGTGTGTGCGGCTCTGGATGTCATTTCAAGAGCAGGCATCTGGAAATGATGAAATCCGGAACAACAAAGTTGTTTTCAGGAAAACAAGCTACTAGGGAAGTGGAAGGAAGCTGAACTTCCCTGAGCGCCTACTATGTGCATGCCATTGTGGGCTTGCTGTGCAGGCGAGACACACAGATAAGCTCCTTGCTAGGCAAGCCCCATCCGGTCTCTCTGACGTAACATCTTGAGCACCAGCTGACTTGTATGCCCCTGCACAGCTTCTCGGAGGCCTTGAACCTGTGATCAAGCTGCTGATCTGGCAATGGGGCAGTGTCTTCTGGATCATTCTATCTGCCCGTGCTTGTTGAAATGGGAATGGTTAAAATGAGAGGTCTTAATGTATGAAAGCTTGTGTTGACTATGAAATATCTATTAAAAAGTCCAAAGTTAATGTATTTCCAGAAATTATCTCACTGTAGTGCATCTCAAGTGTTGCTGCTGAAGCTATGCATTGACAGTTCTGTTTTGAGACCGGGTCTCACCTAGCTCAGGCTGATCTTGAACTTGCTGTGCAAAGATTAGCTGTGAACTCCTGACCCTCCTGCCTTTGCTTCCCAGGTACTGAGATTACAGGTATGTAAGCTTAAAGGTTCTTTGTAAGGACAGGAAGGAGCATCTGAGTAAATAAGACAATGTGAAAAATAACCAGCACCACAGAGTAGTGTTAACTGAAAAAAGAAACAGTAATATTTCAGTTGTGTAGTGCTTGTACATAGAAGTAGGAGTGCATTGAAAACAACTGAGGTAGGAGAGAGGGGCATGATCCTTCTGCATCTTGTCTGTTTTTGACCCATGATCCTGCATGGGCGAAGACAGTGAAGGCTACTTGATTCATTTTCTGAAATCTGCTCTAAGTCATCATAACCGAAGTCCCATTCCTAAGCCAGACAGAGCACGAGGGGGGCTGAAGAATCCGGCGGCTCCTCAAGCTTGAATCCGGTTGCTCCTCTGTCAGAGGCCTTTTGGTCTCTGGGTTCAAGTTGACCAATGCCCTAATCTGGAATCTGCCTCTACAGTCTCTTTTTCCTTGCCTGGCCATTGCATGCAGGTGGGGGCACAATCAAGAACAGCACTTTGCCAAAACATTAAACAGAAAATAAAGTATAAATAAATAATTGTAAAAATAAATAGCCTTTGAAGAGCAGGTTAGCGTCCCCATGGTCATTCCTATGTTTTAATGTATTCAACCCTTAGAGTAACCTGAGTAGGTAGAATCAGCTGTCTCCAGTGAGGCTTTCACAGCTATTTGGGCCATTGGGACCTCTTCACAAGCCAGAGGGGATGTGACCTCAGACTTATGTACATCAAAGTAGTCAAATAGGAGGCCTTTGTGAAGGAGGGTGACCATTGCAGCCTCCTGACCACCTGCCTGACATCTCCTCACTATGCAGAGATTCCAGTGGGCCAGGTTGGAGTGCTCCTTGATTGTGATGATGGAAGCATGAATGCAGCCAAGAATGCCCTCATATGCAGCTACCCTGCTGGCTCCTTCAGTTTCCCTGTCAGGCCTTTCTTCTCCTTTGACCACACATCATCAGAGACTGAAAGACTCACCAATCCATAACTCAGAGAGCCTGTCTCAGTGGAAGCCAAGCAATAGTGCAGCATGTTAGTGTCTGTTAGGTATCCCCTGCTTTATTGTTAATATATTTTTGTAGTTAAATGCCTAAAATGAAATATAAAAGATATTTTTGATTTCTTTACTTATGTGGTAAAATACCTTCCCCATGGAACGCTTCTAATGGACGCTTGCACATTTTTGTATACCTGTGAGAACTACTAAACCTTGGTAGGAGTATAGTTCAGTGATGCAGCTATTCTCGAGCACACTCAGGATCCATTCCAGAAACATAAAGCTCATAAAATGATATAAATGTGAGATTGTAGCAATGGCCTTAAGCAAGAACAGAGAATGTATGCCCCCTAAAGACAATAACATCCCTGTTGACCTCCCCAAAAAAGAATTTATTTTAAAGTGGGGATTCACATGCTATAGCACATGT
This sequence comes from Rhizomys pruinosus, assembly GCA_009823505.1. Classification (NCBI taxonomy): domain Eukaryota; kingdom Metazoa; phylum Chordata; class Mammalia; order Rodentia; family Spalacidae; genus Rhizomys; species Rhizomys pruinosus. Next base: position 380,946 of record VZQC01011307.1, on the reverse strand, counting down.
GTGGAGGTCAAAGGACAACTTCTAGGAGTGTGATCTCTCCTTCCACTATGTGGGTTCCAAGGATCAAACTTAGGTTATCAGGCTTGGCAGGAAGCACTTGGCCCTCAGAGCTGTCTCACAGCTCTCCCTGTTCTTAATACTACAATGAGATGCCTCTCTGGGGCCATGAGAGTTAAAATCACTTTTGGTAGCTACACGCCTGCTTTATATAGCAGCTGCACTCTCTGGGCTCTGGCTGTATCATAGCTGAACCCTGGGGCTTCTGTTTGTTATGGTCTTCCAGTCATGTGCTGTTTATCAATGGTTGACTGTTGAGTGATAGACAGGCCCCAGTAACGTGATGCCCATGAACTCACACTGCGTAAATGATGGAAATTTCCCCATGGAAATCACCCTAGTGTGGAATGAACGGTGGGAGGAACATACTGCCTTTTCCTCCCATCCTCTGGCTTTTAAAAACCTGAATGTCTTTGAGAATGACGGTAAAGTAGGCACCTCAGAGACTTTTTTTTTTACAGTGGACTTTTATTTAAAGTAAGATATCTTGGGGCTGGAGAGATGGCTCAGCAGTTACAAGCACTGTCTGTTCTTACAGAAGACCAGGGTTTGAATCCCAGCACCCACATGGTGGCTAACAACTGGCTTATAACTCCAGGGGATTCCGATACCCTTTTCTGTCATCCAAAGGCACTGCATAACCCAGGTGTACTTGCAGGCATACACATAAAATTTAAAAAATAAATATAAATATATATATATATATATATATATATTAAAGTAAGACATCTGCAGAGCAGATGTGATTAAATTGTGATTCAAGCTAAATCAACTTCATAAAAATATACTGCGACCAGGAAGATCCTCAGAGCTGTGCAAGATTCCTTCTCTGCCCATTCTTCTCGCTCTTTTCTTTCTTTCCCCATAACATCTTTCAGATGGGGTTCAAGGTAAAATTTGTCCTCATATTTTCACTGCTGTTTCTTAGGCAATATCCACTGTCTGAGGCCCGGGTCCAGGGCTCTCTTAATTTAAAATCCTGTCATTATAAAAGGCTTCTTTCCTCCTTCCACATTGAGTCATCCTGCAACCCTGAAATACCGTTTAACAGCAGGCCTCCCTGTCATCTTGACCTGCGAGAAAAGCTGTGGCTCTGGGTAGTCCGAGTACAGGCTCCTTTCTAGCATGTTCTGTACGGTAACGATTCTATCCCAGGATGTTTGACTCTTAACAAAACAGCTAATTCTGTCGCCTCCTGCCTCAGCACGCTTGCTGGTTTCAGGGCCGAATTTCATAGAAGCAGCACCAGGAGACTCTCAGCTGCTATGTCAATTTGAAGTGAAGGGTGTTCAACTTCTAGGGACAGCTCAGTCTGTACCCCACAGGGTTCCCACTGTCAATTTTGAAGAGAAATGTGTTCAAGTTCTACTAGGGACAGCTCGGTCTGTACCCCACAGGATTCCCACTGTTAATTTGAAGAAAAGTGTGTTCAACTTCCACTAGGGACAGCTTGGTCTGTACCCCACAGGGTTCCCCACTGTCAATTTGAAGAGAAGGGTATTCAACTTCCACTAGGGACAGCTCGGTCTGTACCCCACAGGGTTCCCCACTGTCAATCCAGAGCAGAGCTGTTTAGTGAAATTCACAGACCCTAGAGAGAGATCCTGTGTGTGTCTTTCCACACAGTGTACATGTTCACTGTCAGTTTCAACTGTGACTTATATTCTGAATTCTTCCGAGTGAAGTCCTGGGGACACCCTCAGGGACAGAAGTAGAAAATTCCATGGAGAAGCTGAGAGTGGAAAAGACCGAGCAGCTGAGCTCCGATACCGCCGCCGATGGCTTTTCCCCTTTGTGCCTGTCTTCATGAAGTGTTTTATGTAGACAGGCACACTCAAGAGAATAATGGAAAATGTATGGTGCTCTGTTTGTCACACAGCTTTGTCAAATCTTGTTATGGTTGTTTCCATTTTTCTTTGCTTTTTGTAAGTATTTTGAATATTTGAAAGTCTTAACCTAGTTAGAAAGATGTGGTTCCCTTTCTTTTCCTTCCTCTCCAGTCCTAATCTTCTTCCTCCCTCCCTAGAGGTAACTGCAGCCCTCAACTTACCTCTGGCTCATGCACACACATCGCACAGTCATCACAGAACCTGCCTGTGGCTTTTGAACAGGAAGACTGCCTGGACAGGTGAAGGGTTCTGCTTCCGGCCTTTGGCTCGACAGGAAACGTGAGCTTCAGCTTTTGGTAGGAAAGTAATGAGTCTTCCCAGCCTCAGTTTCTTTGTCCGTTAAGTACAGATAATAATACAGCCCAGAAGCTTTGCTGGGAGGCCAAATGAGATATTTCAAAAACATCTTGCACAGTTCCTAGCACAAATGCCAGGACCTGAAAGGTGCATAGACTTAGTTCTTTATAAAGGGATTGACCACATGGGACTGTAACTATTGACCATTTAGAAATCCCCAAAGGTAACCAACTTAGTGGTACTCACACACTGTGAGCAGCACAGAGACAGAGCCCATTTCAACCCAGCATCTTAGGAGGCACCTGCCAAAGAACCCAGCCAGCTCTTGGCTTCCCTCCACTGGGGGAAGTGTTTGTTATAAATATCATTCGGTCATTAATATGTGATGTTTTTCAAGTAGGAGTCAGTTTATCTCTTTCTCTTTTGAAATTAAGTTCAAATATCTGAGCTATATTTATTGTTTTAAAAGCAATCTGGGTTGTTTCTCTCTGTTGTTAGTGCTTGGGGCATTTTTAATAAATAGAGCTTCACACCTCCCTTCTCAGTGAAGTCGCTGCTTAGAGAACGTCATGTGTTCTTTTTAAACTTTTTTTTTCAAGTATTTATTTGGTTTTGTGTGTATGTGTTTTGCCTGCATGTATGTAAATGTATGTATATGTAGTAGCCATGGAAGCCAGAAGAGGGCACTGGAGCTGGAGTTATAAATGGTTGTTAGCCACCATGTGGGTGCTGGGAACTGAACCCAGGTTGTCTGCAAGGGCAGCCAGTGCTCGTACCATGGAGCCATCTCCGCAGCCTTCCAGCTGCCCTTTCTTTACTGAATGGTGTGTGCTAGCTGAGGCACTGTCCTGGGCACCTTTACAAACCCAGGTTTGGAGTGAATATGACCCACATGTTTTTGTTGCAGTAATGCTGTGACACTGATGCACAGCCTGGACCAAGAAAGGTGGCCTTTCCCCTCTGAGGTGTCTTATTTGCAAAGATTCAAATCACTTCATGAAGTCAGACTTCTGGTCCTCACCTTCTTATGTAGCTGTCCCTGCAGTCCATCCTAGTGTAGCCAGAGCTTCTAGGACAGCAGTCCCTCATCTGTGCTCCTTCCTGGGAGTTCACATGCCTATGTTTTCTTACAGTCAATAGGTGTCTGTGGTGTGGGAGCAGGAGGCTGCTGTGTAGGGAGGGACTGTCTGGTCTGCCCCAGAACTGCGGGTGCTCAGGGCATGTCTCATTAGGGGCGTCTGTGCACGCTCTTGCAGTGTTCAGGATGAAGGATCCTTTAAGACAATCCTCCAAGCAAAGAGAAGGATCAGGAGGTCAAGGCCAACCCCAGCTACGTGATGAGTTTGAAAAACAGCCTGGGCTTTATGAGAGCCTTCAAGAGACAGGGGTGGGGCAGACCCCTAAAGCAAATTACAGTGTTGTAAGTCAGGGCCCCGGTACCATAAAATGCACCTGTCTCCATGTGAGTCAGTATGGATATTTACCCAAGTGTTTGTTGCCCTCGGGCCCTGGGAGAGAACAGAAGCTTCCACTCCTGGGACCATGTTAATTTTTCCACAAGCCAGGTTGTGTGGGTGGGATGGCAGGATAGCTAGACTCTGCTGTGACCAAGATATGGGCCTGACAAATCTAAGCAAGAAACACCATGACACCCAGCCCTTCAGAGACTTGTTCCCACTGCTGTGATGGTGAAGATTGTGAAGGTCAGGGGACTCTGTGGGGACAAGAGTAAATACAAGGAAGAGAAGTGCTGAGACAGTTATGATTAATCCTTCAGAAAGTGCCTATAAAAGCAGATAAGAACTTTTCTTTTTCATTTCTATTGTGTTCCTTAGAGTAGCATTTTTGTGTTTTGGGCTAATTCTCAAGTGCTGATAGTTCATGGAAAGGTATTTTGATCATTTCTTTGAGCTCCAAGCTCAGCCTGGCTTCCAACTAGCTGTGCCTTTAACTAATTACTCCATGCCTCTGTGTTGGAGGTCTCAGCTCTGAGCTGCCTCTGCTCACCGAGCTGCTAGAAGTCAATAACCCCCGTCCTTCTTCCTGGTCAAGGCTATAGACAGTCAAATAATCGAGGACTTTGTATATTGAGATCCACACCGCTGAAGCATGGAACCTCTGTTTCTGTGCCCAGGGCGCTCAAGAGAGTTTAGCCACTGAAAAGGTGGGAGGAGACCCAGCCAGGAAGGGTGGGTGCAGGAAGAAGCCAGCAGTCCAGAGCCCATGGAGGTAGGGAGGGAACTTACAGACCCCTGGACTGTGGGGTCCCTAGGGAAAGGCTTTGTGGCATTTGACCATATTCCCAGCAGTGGACACACAGCCCAGAACAGGATAGCTGCCCTCAAACCATTGCACTGGATGGACCAAGGTAAATCCCTCTTGTGTTGGGGTTACTGGCCTGTTCCTAAGCAATACATTTGCAGTGAAGACTAACACCTGTCAGTTATAAAGTGACTAAGACTCAGCTGCCAAGATGCAGAAGGACAAACAGTAAAGAAAGAAAACCTCCATGCGAGGGTTAGCAACCAGTTGGTCTGCAGGCAACTTAAACCAGCAAAGAACGTAGGCAGAGCCGTAGCCTCCATTGCGAAGGAGAACAGGATCACATATGCCCCCCCCCGCCCCAACTTTGTTCATCACAAATCAGTTTCATAAGGTCCTTGAGCCTGGTGCTGCTTGGCCCTAGAAACATTGACGGGAGTGCAAGAATAGAAGTGGCCAGCAGCCCAGGGTCCTGAGCTGCCCACTAGGCCCAAACGTCCATTCCTCTCCAGTTTCTCCAGGGGCTGTTGCTTCAGAAAGACCCAGAAGGATAGAGGGGAAAGTCCCTTTGGCGTTCCCAGCTTGTCCCTGTCTGGCAGTGTAGCTTCAGGACAGCCCTGCTGCTCCGAGTTGCCGCCCACAGCGTGCTCCCGATGAATGAGTCCTTTCCTTAATGTGCCATTGTCCGCAACAAGCCCACCTGACCTCCCTCTCCCCAGAAGCCCGTACCAGGCAGGTGCACCCTTCCTGCACCTGCCTCTCCAGAACTCAGAGCCCTTCAAAGGCAGAGGCAGACCCCTGCCTTTTGGATTCTGTACCCCTGTACTTGATGGGAAGCCCGCCTAAGTCACTGTGTACTGAGTAAGTAGCCATGCTCCAGGATGACCTCGTCGTTTTCCAGTAACATCATCTCAGCATTTCAGAGTTCCAGAAGGGGACACTTTGGGACATCGGGTGACTCCAGTCAAGAGACCCAGTGGCATCTTGCCAAGACAGTGTTCCCATGCTGGGCTCAGGGATTCAAGAGCTGAAAAGGGGTGTGTAATATAAGTCTACACAGCAACCCTGCAGAAGAGACAAAGCAGAAGCCCCAGAACTCAGCCCTCAGCCTCAGACCCCTGAAGAGAAGGGATTAGGGTGCTGTGGGCACAGGAGTCGTGTGCTTCTGGTAGCTCTGGTGTGTAAAGATGCTCCCGCAGCCCCATGTTGGACAGAAAGCTTCTGCCTCAGTACCACGGTCAGAGCTCTTGGATTTGCCACTGTAGTCCATCTGTGGACTTCCTTCTTTGCCCTGGACTGAGAGCTAACCAGAGCCTGGGAAGAGGACTGTGGTTGGGTTCCTTGGAGACAGCTGCAGATGTGGCCTACCCATGGGACAAGCTTTAGGCCATGACTTTTTCCAAACACAGTTTGTTGCATGAGTTTTTTTCTGGGGAGATGTGAACAATTGTTCACCTCAGATAGGGCACCAACCAATGACAAGCCAAAGTGACAGTTCCACTCAAGTCTAGCTTGGGGGAGCAATGCATTTACTGGGCTTGCTTACAAGAGCAGGTGTGAGGGGTGCTTAAAGGCATGTGACTGATCCCAGGACAGCCACATCACCAAAAAGCCTCACTCTGGCATGGATGACAACTTCCTTCCTCATACTGCATAGATGGAGCCCCGCCACCCTGTTAATCTCCCACACTCTAGCCCCTGGAGCCTCCTGAGACCCAGAGACCATGTCCAGCTGGGCCAGAACTACAGAGCTGGCACGAGGCCCAGGAGTGGAATCGCTGGAATCCCAGGTGAAAGGCCTCCTACGAGGCATGTCTACAGCCCAGCCACGAGGGCAGCTGGCAAATGGCTTCTATGCTGGGAAGACACAGTGCCTTTCAAGTTGAAAGAAGTGCTCCTTTGAACTCCCCACTGCTGCCTGCCTAGCTAGGGATAGAGGAAAAGAAGGTGCTGGTAGCTTCTGCCTACTGAAGCTGTCTTTCAAAAGCACTCACCCTATTTAGAAGGTCCTTCTTGAGGTAAATACAAGTGAGGCTTTTAAAGGTCTCCATAAAAGTGAAAATGCAGAGTTCCTGGGAATGAGACCTTTTCTTTCAACTCAGTGTCTGCCGTCATGTAAATAGGAAACCCTGTTCTAGGCTCAGGATCCTAAAACAACCTTGCTGTTACGTGATGACCTAAAAGAAGCGGCTTCCTCCTCGGCAGACGGAAGGATATTCTTAAGGAATGCAAACTTGTGACAGGAATTATTGATACCTTTGGAATTTTTTCTCAAGTGACTCAGGCTTCTTCAAACCATTGGCTAGGACTTAGTCAGGGACTGGCTGTCGCCAGTCCCCTGTTCAAAGAAGAGCAGGGCACAGTGAGAGCGAGAAGGCAAGGATGTGCTTTCTACACTACCACCATGAAGAATGACGCTTGTTTTCCTCCACGCTTTAATTAGAATGTTTCTACATTTGCCAAAGAAAATGTTGGAATGGAGACAAAACCATGAAATTATAGGAACAGTGCTTGATGTAATAGCTTATTTGTGAAGGAAACACAACTTGTTTGGTGTTTTATTGAAGCAGGAAGTTCAGAGCCTCAGAACATACAAGCACAACAAATTCTCAGGTGCTGGCTGAGTCATCTGTTGTTGGAAATGGGCTCTGGTAGTTTTCCCTGGATTTACTTTTTATCTTCATTTGTTTTTTTCAGAGTCATGGGGGTCAGGTAGGGTAGGAAATTACACAGAGATCCAATTAGAGACTGTGTCATTTTTCTTTAAAATCATTACTGAAGATTAAACAAAACAAGTGGGACAGTGCCTCCTTCTGCATCTTCACAGTCACCTGTGAACAAAATGAGGGAAACTGAAATAAAGCAACAATTTGACCAATGAATTACTATCTAAAAGTAACCATCGGTGTGGGAATTGTATTGAGAGGAATCACAATGAGAAGTATGTGGCTTTGGTGATGGACCTGGCTGCAAGTCTGACTTCCAGTATTAGCAAGTTGGAGAAACAGCGGAGGCTGGGTGGTTTGGGATACAGACATCTTTAGGCTGGCATTTCACATCCCTTTCTGAAATCCTGTGTCCAGATGTGCTTTGAACTTTGTGGAATCTGTAGCCGCTGCATCCCTCCCGTGGTGTGTTAGACACCCGTGAGTCTCTCTCCACATCAGGCAGCAGCTCCTGGGACGGGCTTCATGGGAGAGTTGGGGGCAGGGTGAAGGTCTCCTCCCCTGCTGACTTGCTGTGGATGCTTCTGCTGGAGCTGGAAACAGTAGCAGTTCACAGTTGTAAGCATTCCTGTGCAGAGACGTGACAAGGACCATACAAAGTAAGGAAGGTAGAAAGTAAAGAGCCAGAGGCACTTCTTCAGACAGAGAGGCATCAGCTGCTTGTAGCCACAGGCCAGAGACCCCCAGAGCCGCTGGCTCGCCACAGCCACGCGCTGGTGCCTCTCGGAGGGGCACCTTTCTGCTCCGCCGCTTCCTCTCCCGCCCCCACTCCCTGCTTCTAGCAACCTTCCTGAACCCTCCTGAACGTGTCTTTGGAAGACAGGTCTGTCTCATCGAGTTACGCTCTGCTGTTTAATTTCTAGAGATTTCCTTGTGTCCGAAGGTTCAATGTCAAACTCTGGAGCTTGGTTCTAGGATCTGCTTTCACCTCCCTCCTACCCCAGTGCCAGCTGCCCACATAGGGCCAGTTTGGCCTGGCTGAACCACTGTTGGCTAGTCTCCGTCACGAGCTCTGTCCCACCTCTGTCATACTGAACACACACATACATACCAGCACACATTCACACATTCAGAACACACAATCCATATTGTATATAACACAACACACTGGATACATACGTCCCATTAGCTATTTCATGTGTCTCTTCCACTAAATAATAAGCTCCTATATGCAAAGTTCTTTATCTCCCTTCTTTTTTGAAATTTATTTTTATTTTATATCTATGGGTGTTGTGCCTTCATGAATGTAACTGCACCCACGACACGCAAAGCTTGTGTGGGGCAGAAGAGGGCATCAGATTCCCTGGAACTAGAGTTAAGAGCAAGTGTGAGCTGCCATGTGGGTGCTGAAAACCAAACTTCCGTCTTCATGAAGAAAAACCAGTGGTCTTAACCACTGAGCCATCTTTCCTGCCCTCCCCCTTTTTTAATTCCCTGAATTACACATTGGGGACATTCTGCAAATCTGTGAGTTAAGTTGAATCTGATAGAAGGAGGTAGCCAGGTTCCAGATGCAAGTAACCAGAGTCCTTGCACAGACAGACCAAGCAGAGCGTCACTCAGGACAGAGTTTGGGGGCCAGATTGCAGAGGGCTTGGAGGCCAAACAAGATGAGCCTTGCCCTCTTCCTGACCAAGTTTGGAGCAACCGTCTTTGGTGAGGATTTCCACGACAATGATGCAATGTCATATAGAGGAAGAACTGGCGGAGTGGTCTACTAAGTAGAAGTGTTCATGGGATGCTCAGCTATAGTAGTGGCCATGGAAACACAGGGCGACTGGGTCTGACACTCGGGCACCCCAGAGACCTGGAAGGGCTGGCGCCAGCTGTGCCCTCCCACTCTTGCGGGTCACCTCCCCAGCCTCATGCACTGGATTCCTGGTCAGCCTTTGTTGTCCTTTCCTTGTTTACGACCTCCAGGTATTTGTGGACAGATCTTATCTCCTTCCCTCTTAGTCACCTCTTGGCCAGACTCTGCATGTTTTATTCCTCTCAACTTTGCTCCTGAGCTGACCTTTTGACACCCTCTGAAGCTTGTTTGCTCTGTGTTCTCAGATGTTAATTGATTTGGACTGTTTTAAGAAATACAATAAACTAAACAAGGTCTGGCCTAAATAAGAATGGTCTTAAAATAGAAAGAAAATTGAAGCCTAGTTGTATGGTCTGTGTTTGCATAGGTACATGTGCATGTATGTATATCTGTGTGCACACATGTAGCCTTGTGTGATATGTTCAATTATGTGAGCACTTGTGAGCATATGTTCATGTATGCAGTGTATGTCTGTATGTACATCTTACATGCATGTGTGTGTACTCCCTATATGCACAAGTATCTTTACATATGACTACTCATGTGTATGCATGTGCTTTTGTGTTGAGTACACATGTGTATGTATGTGTACACAGTCTGCTATTACTATAGTGTCACTCCCCTGAGAGAGTATGAGTACTCATCTGTATGTGTATGCATATGAGGACACATATGTTCATTTGTGTGTCTGTGTTTGCACAATCTGCTATGAGCCCAGGGCATTGCTCCCCCTGACAACACATGAATATCCATGTGTTTACACGTGTGCACATGTGCACAGTCCCCTACCATGGCAGGACGTCACTCCCCTGAGAACATCAGTGTGTGTGTGTGCGCGCGCCATGTGTGTCTTTGTGCCCTGGTCCCCTGAGCTTTGTGACAGGTGGTGCTCTTCCCCCTCAGCATTCCCCTGCAGCCGGAATTCTCCAGTTTTCCCAGGAATAAGTCCATTCTAAATCAAATGAGAAATGAAACATGGACAGCTGTCTCCCACCTGGCCTGGCCCTAAGATGCAGCCACTTCTGTGAGGTCTGAGCCCATGAGTAGGTTCTGTTCAAAGCTTCTCTGTTCTGTCTGATTTCCCATCCAGCTGCTGGGAGGAAGGAGTGCTGGTGGACGCAAAGTGGCTGAGTGAATAATCTGTTTTACACTATTGTTGTCACCTCCCTCTGTCACATTGAGCACACTTAGTGCATTTAAAATGGGTGTGTTTTATTGTGTATCACACATCAGTAAAGTCAAGCACACAGAAAGTCCAGCACAGACATGGTGCCTATAGAGGGCCTGTGGCTGTGCCTTTGTCTGTGTGTGAAGCAGTGCATTCCCTCTTATAGAACCCCATCCTCTGAGCATAACAACCTTATCTTCATCACAACACCTGTGACTTTGTGGGAGACCCCCAAGATCCAGCTTGTTGATGCTTGAGGCTCCCTCATAGAAGGAGGGGTTGGGGAGCCTCAGTGGATTCTGACCTGTGATTCCAGCCACTCCCTCCTGCACCTCTGGCCCAGTCGTATGTGGCTCTGGCCTCTTAGTCTTCGGGTGGGAGAGTCTATACAAAGTGGAAGGGAGACTGGAGGGTATTATTCCATCTGGATGTCTATGGAGAAGTCATCCATGCTGCGGTGAGACTTTCTAGTGGTGTGGCTGCTCTGGGGTCACCCAGGCATGAAAGAAACCCCTCATTCATGCTGTGAGTAAACAAACTCGTTGGTTCCCCAAGTTAGACTTTGTGGAATCATACTTTGGAATCATACTTTGGTTGTTATTGGAGAGTCCCTGCAATACCTTCCCAGGGACATTTGCATCTTAAGATATAAATAAGGATAGAGCCATTAGTAGGGAAATTCAGGATGGGAATTTAGGGGTGGGAGGCCCTTCCCTGCCTTCAATAAATTATACAGCGAGTACTTATGTACTTGTAAGACTTACCTTGGCTTCAGATAACCAGAAAGTAGTCGAGAAATTAAGTGAGCTATAGAACGGGTTTTTTTTATTTGTTTGTTTGTTTGTTTTGGTCTTTTCAAGACAGGGTCTCCCTGTAGCCCCAGCTGTCCTGGAACTCACTCTGTAGACCAGGCTAGCCTTGAACTCACAAAGATCTGCTGGCCTCTGCCTCCCGAGTGCTAGGCTTAAAGGTGTGCGCCACCACGCCTGGCTTGGAACATTTTAAGAAGAGATCCAGGCTCAGGCTTAGTGGTTGACTATGATTTCACCTGTTACCTGTGTTTGCATGGTCTCTGTGTGTATGACACAGTGCCCTTCAGTGTCTGTACTACAGTGCCAAGTAGGGAAACCTATTGTGTGTTTGCTTTCCATGATAATAAATGTGCTGTAGTAGTAATGCTTGATTTATGTACCCGTTTTAAAATAATTTTGCACAACAGGGATAGTAGCAGGACTAGAAGTCGTGTTCATTCAAGTTTAGTGACTTTTTCCTTGAGGTGAAGAATGGCTTTAGTGAGACCTGGGCCCATGTCTCTTTTGCTTTCCTCCTCCTCTCTGGCTGCAGAAAATTGGCTCTAAAAGGTTGAGGCCCATGCTCTGCTGGCCGGAATGCCACGTGCTAGTGGTCACACGTAGCGCAGTGACTTTCAGAGTGACACCGGTCCTCTCTTTGTATCCTCTTAGAGCCCTGGTCCAGGGAGGCAGCTATGTGCTTCGCCACCCGCTTGCCCTGTTCCTGCCAGTAAGGAGATAGAAACCAGGTCCTTCAGGGGGACCCCAGGGCCCTCTTTGTTTAGGCTAAGAGCCAATGGAATATGAATGTGAAGTCTCCATTCTGCCCTTGTTAGATGGTCAAAGCTTTCCAAAGAGGTTCTATAGAAGCTTTGGAAACCCAGCTGGAAGCATGCAGGTTGCTAGGTGCAGCGGCGTGGGAAAAACACGAGGAGGAGCCACAGAATCAAACATGTTTGTTTGTTTGTTTGTTTGTTTGTTTGTTTGTTTGTTGAGACAAGGTCTCCCCCTTTAGCCCCAGCTGGCCCGGAACTCACTATGTAGACTAGGCTGGCCTGGAGAAATTAAGAGTGCCGGCTGCTTGCAAAGGACTGGGCTTCAATTCCCAGTACCTATGTGGTACCTAGAGACCATCCATAACTCCAGTTCCAGGGGAATCCGATGCCCTCTTCTGTCCTCCATGGGCACTTCTGACACAGGCGCACTCACATACATGCAGGCACAACACTTATGCACATAAAATAATTGAAAAAATTTTAAAAAAAATTTAAAGGCTAGAGAGATGGCTCAGCAGTTAAGAGCACTGGCTGCTCTTGTAAAATCTTGTTGATTCCCAGCACTCATAGGGTGGCTATCAACCATCTGTAACTCCAGTTCCAGTGGATCTGACACCCTCTTCTGACCTCTGTGAGCATTGCACAACACAGATGCACTTATATACATGCAGGCAATACACTCATACACATAAAATTAAAATAATAAAATATTATTTTTGTCTTTTCGAGATAGGGTCTCCCTGTAGCCTCAGCTGACTTAGAACTCACTCTGTAGACCAAGCTAGCCTTGAACTCACAAAGATCTGCCTGCCTCTGCCTTCCAAGTGCTAGGATTAAAGGCATGTGCCACCACGCCCGGCTTTTTTTTTTAAATAATAAAATATTTTTAATTTGAAAGTTAATTTGTTTTTTTTAAAAGTTAGATTAGGGGGCTGGAGAGATGGCCTAGCAGTTAAGAGCGCCAACTGCTCTTGCAGAGGACCCAGGTTCGATCCCCAGCACCTACATGGCGGCTGAAAACCGTCTTTAACTCCAGTTCCAGGGGAATCCGACACCCTCTTCTGACCTCCGTGAAATTGCACGACACGGGTGTGCAAACCTACATGCAGACAGTACATTCATACATATACGAAAATAAATAAAATTTTAAAAAAATCAGATTAGGGCTGAAGAAATAGCCTAGCGGTTAAGAGCACTGACTGCTCTTGCAGAGGACCCTGGTTCAATCCCCAGCACCCACATGGTAGCTGAGAACCGTCTTTAACTCCAGTTCCAGGGGAATCCGACACCTTCTTCTAACCTCCACAGCGTTGCACAACACAGATGCACAAACCTACATGCAGACAGTACATTCATACACATACAAAAATAAATAAAATTTTAAAAAATCAGATTAAAAAATGGGTTTGGTAATAACAGTTTACGCCTATAGATTCCAGAACTTAGAAGACAGAAGCAGGATGTCAGAAGTTCAGAATTGTCCTTAGCTGCATAGTGAGTTTTAGTTTGAGGCCAGTCTAGACTGACAATCTAACATCTTAATAAAATCCAGATTATAAATTTTGGATTTATTATAAATTTCTAAAATTTTTTATTTATTATTTTTATGTGTATGACTTATTCCCTGCTTGTATGTAAGTGCACCTGTGTCATGCAATGCTCACAGAGGTCAGAAGAGGGTGTTGGACCTCCTGGAACTGGAGTTACAGACAGTTCTTAGCTGCTGTATAGGTTCTGGGAATCAAACCTGGGTCCTCTTCAAGAGCAGCCAGTGCTCTAACCACTGGGCTATTGTCCACTGGTTTCAATGTTTTTGATTGTTGGGCCTGGTGGCACACAAATTGGTGAAGTCTTAAATTAGTAAATTTGTTTCCATTTTCTTTTATGTTTTTAATGTTTAGTTTGTGTGTTCCTGTGTATATGCCAACTTCTAGGAACTGCTTCTCTCTGTACCACATGGGTTCTGGGGATCAAATTCAGGTTGTCAGGATTGGTGGCAAGTGCCTTTATCCACTGAGTCATTCTGCTGGCCCGTTCCCATTTTCTTATACGTAGAATAAAGACCTAAAACTTCCAGCAGCTCTGAAAAGGAAAAGTCAAATGTGAGACTAGTGCTGTACCTAGTGCTCTACCTAGTGCTCTAACCAAGCACCAAAGTGGTGGCCCATTCTCATGAGCTGGAGCTGTGGTCCCCTCCCTTGAGCTGGAGCTGTGGTCCCCTCGCTTGAGCTGGAGCTGTGGGCCATGGTTCCACTATCTTCTAGTGTTGGGCTGATAGTAGAGCAGAGTGCAGGAGGGGAAGGGGTTCAGGACAAGGTCCCCAGAGTGCAGGAGGGGAAGGGGTTCAGGACAAGGTCCCCAGAGTGCAGGAGGGGAAGGGGTTCAGGACAAGGTCCCCAGAGTGCAGGAGGGGATGGGGTTCAGGACAAGTTCCCCAGAGTGCAGGACGGGAAGGGGTTCAGGACAAGTTCCCCAGAGTGCAGGAGGTGATGGGGTTCAGGACAAGGTCCCCAGAGTGCAGGAGGGGAAGGGGTTCAGGACAAGTTCCCCAGAGTGCAGGAGGGGATGGGGTTCAGGACAAGTTCCCCAGAGTGCAGGAGGGGATGGGGTTCAGGACAAGGTCCCCAGAGTGCAGGACGGGAAGGGGTTCAGGACAAGTTCCCCAGAGTGCAGGAGGTGATGGGGTTCAGGACAAGGTCCCCAGAGTGCAGGAGGGGAAGGGGTTCAGGACAAGTTCCCCAGAGTGCAGGAGGGGAAGGGGTTCAGGACAAGTTCCCCAGAGTACAGGAGGGGATGGGGTTCAGGACAAGTTCCCCAGAGTGCAGGACGGGAAGGGGTTCAGGACAAGTTCCCCAGAGTGCAGGAGGTGATGGGGTTCAGGACAAGGTCCCCAGAGTGCAGGAGGGGAAGGGGTTCAGGACAAGTTCCCCAGAGTGCAGGAGGGGAAGGGGTTCAGGACAAGTTCCCCAGAGTACAGGAGGGGATGGGGTTCAGGACAAGTTCCCCAGAGTGCAGGAGGGGAAGGGGTTCAGGACAAGGTCCCCAGAGTGCAGGAGGTGATGGGGTTCAGGACAAGGTCCCCAGAGTGCAGGAGGGGATGGGGTTCAGGACAAGTTCCCCAGAGTGCAGGAGGGGATGGGGTTCAGGACAAGGTCCCCAGAGTGCAGGACGGGAAGGGGTTCAGGACAAGTTCCCCAGAGTGCAGGAGGTGATGGGGTTCAGGACAAGGTCCCCAGAGTGCAGGAGGGGATGGGGTTCAGGACAAGTTCCCCAGAGTGCAGGAGGGGATGGGGTTCAGGACAAGGTCCCCAGAGTGCAAGAGGTGATGGGGTTCAGGACAAGGTCCCCAGAGTGCAGGAGGGGAAGGGGTTCTGGACAAGGTCCCCAGAGTGCAGGACGGGAAGGGGTTCAGGACAAGTTCCCCAGAGTGCAGGAGGTGATGGGGTTCAAGACAAGGTCCCCAGAGTGCAGGAGGTGATGGGGTTCAGGACAAGTTCCCCAGAGTGCAGAAGGCGATGAGGTTCAGGAGGTGGGAAGAATGCACTAGCAGTGGACAACTGGGTCATCCAGGCACACAGCAGTGGGAAAGCCAGACCAGTGCTTTGTAATCTGCTCTTGGTTCGCCCTAAGGAAGCAGTGGCCAGGCTTGGGGTGCCCTCACCTCAACAAGGAGAACCAGGTCCCAGCTTCAGCAAGACTGGCCAGGAGGTGGGGAAGAACAGGCAGACACTGACCTTCAGGAAGGAGAGATGGACACTGACCTTGACACCAGATGGGAGAGCGGCTCAGGCCTGTGGGAGACCATGACGATGTCCCCACTGGCCAGGCCTCCCCATTGGTCAGTCCTCACCTGCTCATGGCAGCAGGGCTGTCCAGGTACTGGAGATGCTTATAGATGACTGAGAACCTAAAGACGATCCACAAAGCACAAGCACCAAGAGATGCAGAACACAACCATTAAAAAGGAAGCTCATCTCTCAGCAGTGTGGTTAATGTGTTCTAGGACTGAGCTCAGTCTTCATGGATTCATCCTCATCTTTCAGTGTTCAAACACAGGACCTCTGTTCTTCCTTGGTAGGTAAGCCATTGCAGTTGCAGCCACTTAATAGGTGCTCACTGTCCATTGAGCTTAAAGGGACCTGCTCACTCAGCCAGCTTGCTGTTGAGTCTTTTCACTACAGTCTACCTAATCCAGGCCTTCTCTTGCTTTGGGATCCTCTGTTACTCTGAGCACATCTTTAACTTAGGAGGCCCAGCGGCAGGCCCCAGGTGCTGGTATCTTTTAAACTTACAGGTAATTATGGCAACGGGCTGTGAGGACCTTGGTTATCCATCCTCTCTTGGTCTGAGCATCCCATCACCCTCAACTGGGGAGCGTCTGGCCTTATCCTCATGGTATTCCCACTGCATCTGGTGCAAAGTGGAGCCCTCCCTGCAGCTTTCCTGGTGGTCCTAACCTGTACTCCAAAGAATGAAAAGCCACAGAGCACTGTTGAGCTGGTGGGGTTCAGCCTTCTCCAAATTTTTGCTCAGAACTCCTGTGTGTACATATATGTTCAAGTGTACTTGGAGAGGGGCAGTGTACATGTGTGAGTATCTGTGGAAGCCAGAGAGAAGCTTCCAGTGTTGTTCCCAAGGGGTCATCCATCCACCTTGGATTATTGGTTGGTTGGTGGTTGGTTGGTTGGTTTGTTGTGACAGCATCTCCCTGTTGCTCTGACTGGTCTGGACCTCCCTATGTGGATACCTGGCTGGCCTCAATCTCACTGAATTAAAGGCAGTGCCACCATACCTGGGTACCTTGTTCTTTGAGAGAAGGTCTCTCACAGAGACCTGGTTAATGAGGCTAAGGCTGGCTGGCCACTAAACCCACCTGTCTCTTCTTCTTTGCACTGAGGTTCCAAGTACATGCTGCCATGTGGATTCTGAGGGCTCAAACTCAGGTCCTTGTGCTTCTTGGACAAGCCCTTTACTAACTGATCCATAGCTCCCCAGTGCCCAAACTCTTTCTATTACCATATGGATGTGCTTTAGAGTTTTATGTTTTTCAAATATCTTATTGTCGTCTACCAATTTTTATTTTATTGCATTCATTTATTTTAGGCATATGGGACACATGCATGCCTCACTGTATGTATATGTGTGTGTGTGTGTGTGTGTGTGTGTGTGTGTGTGTGTGTGTGTGTTGGTAAAAGGACAGTATGCACAGTGTCTGCCATGTGGGTCCTGGGGATTGAACTCAGGTCATTAGGCTTGGCAGCAAGTGCCTTTACAAACTGAGCCATCTTACCAGCTTTACCAGTTCTGTTAAAGGCTCAAATGAAGACTCAGTAAAATCAAGGAGTTATTTCCATGTGTATTTTATGTGATTTCTACAAAATGAGAATTTAAAATAAGGCAGTTCAGAGCCAAGCAGAATAGTTCATGTTGTTATTACTGAAATGTAGGGAAAAGCCCTGGAGAGGCTGGCCTCAAACCTCTGAAGGGGAGAGCCAGCCAGGTTACATGTTGAGTTCCATGGAACTCAACATGTAACCTGGGGAGAAGGGCTGGCACACACCTAGAATCCCAGTACTCAGGAGACTAAGATAGGATTCCTGTGAGTTTGAGGCCAGCCCAGGCTACAGTGCGAAACTCCGGTTAGGGGGATTTTTTTGGTTCAGGTTTTGACATGCTTCTTGCAGTTGCTGAAAACTACAAGGCATGAAATACAAATTTATGACTTTTTGAAAAGTTATTTGTAGGTTCCCAAGACGGCTATGTTCCCATCATTTATGTGCCCTTTAAATCTCAAATAGTGCTTTAAAGATCCAAGTTTGGCACACATGGAACTCTGACGTTGGTTGCCTGAGTAGCCTTCAGTGAAAGTCAGGAAAATGCCCTGCCTTGGCTCCCGATCATCAGCTCGGACAGCCACAAGCATCATTTGTGCATGACTTCTTGGCAACACTGGGCCAGCGATAATCCTCCTTCTGCACTCTATTGATCTTTCTTCATCAAGTCTGGGTTTCAGGACAGAGCTTCCGGCAGGTGATAGCCCTTCCCTCTCCCTCCACAGCACAGACTATATTTACAGGGAGTTCGATTTTACTGGCCACCCACATGCCACCAGGTAACCCACACTGAGGGCAGCCATCAAGGGCTAACTAGCTCCCTACACTTCCTCCTCTGTCCTCACCCTCATTGTTTTCTTGGTTAAGTCCTCTGGAATTTATCCCATTGTACTTCTGAAGCATTCTAAGACATTGTAGTGTTGAAACCAAGGCAGGTTATATAAACTGTACTGTCAGAATCCACAATACATGCCTTGCCTGAGGCAGTCGCTGCCAAAGACATAAGGTCCTATAAATCATCTGCACCATTTTTACTGGCCTTCGAGCCCCCTGCTTGATGTGCTCTCATCTCCCAGTCCTCAGCCCATTAAATGTTCCCGAGTCCAGTTCTCTTAACCAGATACAGATGTTCAGAGCCAAGTGCTACTACATTAGAGACAAAGTCTCCTCCCACCCATCGTCAGAGCTCAGACTTGAGAACAGCCTAGGGAGACATGTAGTTGTCTAAGATCAGGACTCTACAGTCTTCTTTATCAGCTTCTCAGTTTGAGCTTTGTGTAAGCATTCTTTATAGATATACATTTATCTGTTATCTAAACACATACACACGAGAGAGAGAGAGAGAGAGAGAGAGAGAGAGAGAGAGAGAGAGAGAGAGAGCGCTTCAGAAGTACCACAGGATTCTTTGAGAGCAGACTTGCAATCAATCAGTCAATCAATCAGTGCATCAGTCTTTCCTCCTCCGGAGTACCGAGACCAGCTTCCCCTTCCTTCTTAACTCTCTGGCTCTGTAGTCATCCATGGTCTTCCCATGGGTTCACCTGTTCTCGGCACATATTTAGTGGCTAGACAGGCAAGATTAAAGATGATCTCTACCTCAACTCTGAGAAGTCATCGCCTACATCTTGTCATCACCAAAGTAAGGATCTCTAGGTCATACAGCCTCAGGTCTCAGCCTAGGGGACGGAAGAGCCAAGACACCATGTGGAAGACCCATGTGTTCAAATCCCAGAGTAACAAGGTCAAGCTTTGGACGAAATGACTTTGGACCTATTGGAAAGAGAGAGTTTAAGTTATGGCTATAGAATAAAGGACCTGAATGTTTATTGATGCCGCAGGATCATCACACTTTCAGACTCAGGCTGAGCAGGTGTGTCTTTATCCAAGGATGTTGTGTACCTCAGCTTTATTAACTATAAAATGAGTCTCTACCTCACAGGGCATTAGTAGCAATTAGATATTTCATGGAATAAACTAGAATGGTTTAACAAATGTTTAACAAATGTGCTGAATGCAAACATGAAGATGGGAACAGTTGTCAGTATGTGGCTGTTCATGCTAACAACTGCCTGCATACCCTTCCTTATCTCAATGAACGAGGCATCTGACTCTCAAGTTATGATTCAGAATATACTGCCCATTCCTCTCTGGGACCCTGGGTTTGGCACAGTGAGAAGGAAAGCAAGGCCTTGGTGAAAGGACCACTGGCTTCTCTCAGAGACTTCCTTTGCGCTTCTCTTTCTGTATTTCTGCTGGGCAGTGGTGTGAGAACACACATAGAAGGGGAGCGTGAGGAGTGGATGTGAGGTCTTTCTGAAGGCTACACCCCCAGAAGTAACAAAGCTGAGAATGCGCCCCAGCTCTCCCTGGAGCCCAGACCTGCCTGAGCTCACCCTGTCACTCAGCTGAGAGGCTGAGTAGAAGAACACTTCTTAAGATGTTTCTCGACCATCTCTAATTCCTCCTCTGTGAAGTCTCTATTCAGATCTTTGCTCCATCTTTTGAGTGGTTCATTTGTTTTCTTTCTTCTTTGTTTTTTGAGTAGCTTGTATACTCTGGAAATTAATTCTTTGTCAGATGTATCTGCAGTGAAGGTTTCCTCCCACTCTGTGGGTTTTCTCTTTACTTCCTTTATTGTTTCTTTTGATGTACAGAAACTTTGGAGTTTAATGAGGTCCCATTTGTCAATTGTTGATCTTATTTCTTGTGCAGCTGCTGTCTGATTTAGGAAGTCTTTTCCTATGCCTATGTCTTGTAGTCTGCTGCCAAGTTTCTCTTCTATCACCTCCAGAGTTTGGGGTTTCATGTTGAGGTCTTTGGTCCATCTGGAATTGACTTTTGTACAAGGTGAGAGGTAGGGGTTTAATTTCATTCTTCT
>VZQC01011307.1:286182-360751 GCA_009823505.1 Rhizomys pruinosus | reverse complement strand
GTGTTCTAATTCCTTTTTCGTTTCATCCTGTGTTTTCTTTAGTACTTCCATTTCCTTTTTGAGCTTCTCAATCTCTTCTTGGTGCTTCTCAATCTCTTCTTGGTGCTCCTTACTTCGTTGGTTGGCTTCCTTTTTCAGTGTTTCTACTTCCTTTCGGAGTTTGGTTTTTTCTCCCTCTACTTCTTTCTGGAGTTTGTCGGTCTGTTCCTTTAGTTCTTTCCGAAGTTTGTCATTTTATCCCTCTAGGTCCTTTTTGAGTTTTTCTTCTCTCTCTTTAGTTCTCTGTATTATTTTTTTCTCCCTCTAGTTCTTTCTGGAGTTTGTCAATCTGTTCCTTTAGTTCTTTCTGATGTTTGTCATTGTATCCCTGTAGGTCCTTTTTGAGTTTTTCATTCTCTCTCTTTAGTTCTCTGAATTCCTCTTTATGTTCTTTAATATAGGTCTGCAATTATTCCTCTAAGATCTGCTCCTTGGGTCTCCTCCAAGGGGTTCCCATTGTAGCTATCTCCTACTGGTTTGGTAGCGCTTGGTGCAGGATTTTCCTGTGCCTTTCCCATGTTGTCCCTTTGTCGTGTCCCTGGCATGTGGGCTTCCCTTTTGTGGTTCAGATCACAAATACCTTTTCACTGTATTAGGGGATGGTTTTGCTTTCCTCCTTCACATGCTTTTTTCCCCCCTTTCCTCCTCCTTGTTTATGGAGTATTGACTTGTCTAGTTTTCAATTTTGTAAACCACTCTTCTCTTCTTGTTCTGAAGGTTCTCCAAAAAAAAAGCCCACTTGGATTCTCACCAGTCTCAGGGTGTGGGGAGATATGCCTGACCTAGCCCGTGCCCCGGCAGCCGGCCCAAAGGTGCAGAGCACTGACCCAAATCCCGTGCAGAGCCCTGACCCAAATCCGCTGACCCTCTGGCCCCAGCGCCAAAGAAAGGCTGAGTAGAAGAGGAAACAGTAGGACTCCCTGCAGAATCCTTCACAGAAAGAAAAATCAGAGTTGTTTATGAAGTTTCAGGACAAGGTGAGAGAAATAAGAAAATTCAGGCACAATATGGCTTACATAAGGGTTAGACATCCTTAGCTGTGTCCAGCACAAGTTGTGGCATAGAACTGAATTAGCCATGTGGCCGTCTCCTGGCTAGCTTTACAGAGCTGGCTCATACGTATGAGTGCTCATAGGTGAACACCCATCATGTGCACTGAGAAGCTGGGATTGAACAGGAAAATGCCCGTGTGTTAGTCTGGTGGGCCTTCCCTGGGTGGTGCTGCCCAGGACGGGGAGACCCATCAGAGGTGCTTCCTGGTGCCGTGCGAGGACAGCTCAGCTGTGCTCACTCAGTGGCCTCCACTGCCTATCAGCAGACTTCAATCCCATGGAGTAGATCATGTCATTCTCAGCGTGGGTAGCTTTGAAAAAATGCTTTAGATGTGACTCTGCTTTTAAACTTCTGTGGTGTGTTTACTTACTAAGTAATTTATGTCAATAGTAAAATAAGCAGATATGCTTCTGGGCCAAGTAACAAAACACAAGCCCTTACAGAGGCTTGCAAGGCTACCTTGAGCTCTGCCATGAGAGTCCCTAAAGGACTGGCAGAGAGCCAGGCCACCCGTCACTGATCCTCACAGCCTCTCTGGCCAGGATAAATCTTTGTACACCCAATGCGATTTTAATGGCTCTTCAGCCAATTTACCCAAAGCTATGGGAATGTAACTTTTTGTTTTTCACAAACCACTTTTCTAGTTCTTTCAAAAATCCCTCAGTAATGGTGTTTCAAATTAAAGGATTCAAACTTGAAAGTTTTAAGTAGCAAGTTAGAAATGAAGGCGTCCCCTCCGTTGTGATGAGCCCCTCTTGGCTGTCTAGCTGGGAGCTGCTGCCACTGAGCGGTCCTGGAAAAGCAGGCCCTGCTGCTGGCTGCACATGCATCTCAAACACTGCCCTCTGCTGCTGTTTTAGGACACCAGCTGGGTACCTCAGATTCACTTCAGTTGTGCCACCATCAGTGAGCAACACACAGACTGGGTGCCACATAACTGTCCCCACACTCACCAGTCCCAGATCCTGGGCCCCCCTCTGACTTCTGACTGAGTAGCTATAAATCAGGTCTCTGGGATCTATCCTGGGATTTGATGACTTGCTGCAACAGCTGAGAATTCAGAGAAACACTCTACTTACATTTGTTAATTTGTTAATTTATTCCCTCTGTGAACTTGATTCTCACCTACCCACACTCTGTCTATCCATTGTCCACTGCTACAGTCCACTCTTCCATGCAAGGTTGAGGGCTCCCTTTAGTCCTCCCAGAGCCTCATCTTCACCAGGTGCCCCTGCTGGAAGAGCTGCAAAGTACTGTCTATGAGGCCCTGCCAGCCTGGGCTCCTGTCGTGGCCCCTCCAGTCTATGCCCTCCCTAGGACTCTCCAGCCCAGACTTCTGTGCTGGCCTCTCCAGCCTGGGCCCTGCCTGGGCCTCTCAGCTCTTGTTCTGCCCCTCTAGCCTGGCCCCTTCCCATGCCTGTCCTACTTGGGACCTCGTTCAGCTGACCACATGCCTCCATCATATCCCCTCTGCACCTCTTGGTCTCATCTGTTTTCTTTTCTAGTTCTTCTCCAGAGCGGCAGAAGTCACCTATGGGCACTTTCCAAGGCTCCAAATCTTCCCAGGCTCTACCTGCTTTTGCGATCTCTTGTGTATCCTTAGTAATACCCTGGCTTTCCCCTGGAGGAGTAAGTTCTCCTTCCCAAGCTGGAGTTGGAGCTTTCTTTTTAAAGTTTTATTATTATGGGGCTGGAGAAATGGCTCAGCGGTTAAGAGTGCTGACTGGTCTTGCAGAGGACCCAGGTTCGATTCCCAGCACCCACATGGCGGCTAAGAACTGCCTTTAAGCCAGGTGTGGTGGCACACACCTTTAATCCCAGCACTCAGGAGGCAGAGGCCACTGGATCTCTGTGAGTTCAAGGCCAGCCTGCTCTACAGAGTGAGTTCCAGTCCAGCTGGTGCTATAGGGAGACCCTGTCTAAAAAAAAAAAAAAAGTTGTATGATTATGACTATGATTGTGTGTTTGAGTGTTTTGCCTGCATCTATATAAGTGCACCACATGCATGCAGTGCCCATGGAGGACAGAAGAGGACACTGCTGGAATTGGGCTTAATGGATGGTTGCTAGCTGCCATGTGGGTGCTAGGAACTGAATCCGAGTCTTCTGCAAGAGCAGCCAGCGCTCTTACCCACCCAGCCATCTCTCCAGCCCCAAGTTAAAGGTTTCTTTAAATCAGCTTAAATAGCACCCCAGGTCTCCTGCTTATCTTGCTCCATAGTTACCAAGAGTTTCATTAATTCAAGTGGGGGTTTTTTGGTCTTTTTGAGACAGAGTGTACCTGTGGCACCAGCTATCCTGGAACCCCCTCTGTAGACCAGGCTGGCCTTTAACTCAAAGAGATCTGCCTGCCTCTGCCTCCCAAGTGCTGGGATTAAAGGCATGCGCCACCATGCCCAGCTTGTTAATTCAACAAGTGAAACAGTGCCCACCACATGCCAGACATTGCTGTGGGTACTAGGGGTGTATCATTGAACAAAAAACTGTTCCTTCCCTTGCATTCCAGCAGAGGAAACAAAATAAATAATCCCGCAAAGTCTGTTGGTTAAAAGGTGATGAAAATTTCAACCAAAGGAAGAGCATACCAGGCTACGAGGAAAGACCTGGAAGTCGGGGTGTTCTCAGTGCTCAGAGGGGCAGGCCTTTCAGACATGGGGCAGCTGAGTGAGTTTCAGTCACATGGTTGGTATTGTAGGCAGGGCATCCCAGGGAGAGGGAGGTCAGTGCAGAAGTGTGAGCAGACCCAGGCTTCACATGTTCCAGGACCAGTTACAAGCCAAGAGTGGGGATGGTGTGCATCGGAGGCATGCGCAGGGAGTTCCTAGAGGCAAGGGCCCCACTGTTCACTCTGAGGGATTCAGGGTGAAATGATGGGCTAGCATGCGGAACAGAAAAGTAATGTGGCCCATCTTGTGCTTCTAAAATCCTCAGTGTGGTGATCAGAGTTGATGGGAAAGATAAAAGCTGGAATTAATACAGGCCAGGGGTCTTGTGTGCACACTGTCAACAGAGGGTCTGGGCAGTGTTATGGTGACGAAGCCAGCTAGACTCCTGACATTTGAAATAAGACATAAGAAAGAGGCATCAAGTCTGACCTTTAGGGTTTGGGTTTCAGCACCAGAAAGGATGGGATTCCCCAAAATTGAGACAGAGAGCTTCAGGCTGAGCAGATTCTGAGGATCAGAAGTGGAAGCCAGGATTGGAGCCTGAAGGGGAATGTCAGAAGAGCAGCAGACAAGAAGAGTCTGCTCTTGGGGGTAAAGTGTGGAGTTGCCACCATACAAAGGCTCTTTGTGCTGATTGACTGCGGCCACTGACAGGGAAGAGCCAGGGAAAGAGCATCAGGGCAGCACCAGGGACCCAGCGGCAAAGTGGAGAGTGCAGCCAGCGAGGAGCAGTATCCAGGAGGAGGGGGCGTCTGCACCCTGTGCTGTGAGGACGGCATGCTTGGTGCCTGCACACCTGCCTGGGAGATGAGAGAACGAGGAGCAGCAAGCATGGACCAGTCTCAAGGAGTTTGGCTACGAAGAGATGTAGAGTAGAGAGAAGCGGGGCCGTGTCTGCTGAAGGCAGTAGAGAGAAGGGAATGTGGAGCGCAGAAATGAGTGTTTCTGTTTGCTGGTGCAGAGGTGGTGGTCACCTGCTTGATCATCAAGAGCTGGGAAAGAGAACTGACAGGACAGCCCTCAGCTGGGCAAGCAGGACACAGCCCTGCCCAATGGAGACCATCAGCTTTCCCTATGAATACTCTACCTCGGCCACTAGAAGAAAGGCAGGTCTGCAAGGGTGCAGGGTCCACTAGCACCCCAGTGTCATCAGTGTGTCAGGGAGCGGTGCCATGGACGCATGTGAGAAATGGCATGCAGTGGTGGAGGCTGGAGACAATATCTGCGGTGGTTGGCGAGGAAGAGGGAGGGGGACTAGAGTAGGCTGTTCTATCAGTGGTGGAGGCTGGAGACAATATCTGCGGTGGTTGGCAAGGAAGGGGAAGGGGGACTAGAGTAGGCCCCCTCAGCACCTGACAGCTGATGGTCACATGACTGCAGGTCTAAGGCCTGTGGGTCTGCAGAAAGCTGCCTGGATGATGGAAGCGATTTGGGTCTCCGTCTGCTCCGCGCCTGTAACTCTTTCCTGCCGATGTTGAATTCATGGGAAAGGAGATAAGAACTAGAAACCTTCAAGTGGCAGTGGTTGACTCTTCCTGTGGCGGCCCCTGCGCGGCTCTTGCGATGTCTTCTGTGCTAGCAGAGACCATGATGGGTTCCAGGTGAAGCTGCTTTCTCCTTCAGTCTTGAATCCTCTCCCCACCCCAAGCTCACACCCTGTGCCACTTCACTTCTTGTTGCTGTGGCAGCTCTCTCCTTCGGCTCTTCCTGTTCCTGGTCTCAGCCTCTCCATCATGCCCTCCATTTTTTCTGCAGGACAGTCTTCCTAATTTTACAGAGTCCGTGAATGACATAGCATAATGTTCACACTTGGATCATGTTCTTTGCTTGCTTGGTTTCTGAGACAGGTCTCACACTGTAGCCCAGGCTCTCCTGGAACTCACTGTGTAGTACTGCTTTTGACGCCCTCAATAAGTAAACTCCTCCCACAGTCGGGTCACCTAGGTCTGGTGCCTGCTTACTCAGCCTTATCACTTGGTCCCTGTGTAAACACTTTAAAAAGTTAGTTTTGGTTATTATCTGCCCACCCACTCCTGAGCAGTCACACCCCAGGAATCCCGGGCTATGTGCTGGAGCATGCCACGCGCTGGACATTTGTCACCTGAAGTGCCCTGCGCTGGCTTCTGCTCGTCCTTCACCCTGGCTCCTGACACCTCCAGTGCATCTTCCTGACCACATGTAGCCTACTCAGGCCCTCATTTTCCTCTTCCATGAATGAAATGTTTCATCTACTCTGACATCTAGAAAGTTCTGGAGAAGCAAAGACTGTCCTATTTTTGTGCTCTCAGAATGAAGCCTGATACCAGAATGTGTGAATGAATGAATGAATGAATGAGTGATGGAGTGAATGACTGGGTCAATGAATGAGGAGAACAAGAGAGCAGGAACAGATTCTGTAGCCATGTCCTGCACAGACTAGGGAGGTGGGGAAAGAATTTCTGCCTCAGCAACCCTACACAGCCTTGCCAGGTTCCCTTTGATATCCGAAGAAAGCTTGGTTCCTGTCTTCTTGGGCCTCAGTTTCTTCCCTGTAAGCTGTGGTTGACGTGGCCTCCAAGACCCTTCCCTACACAGGCACCTCCATGTTCTTCTGTGGTAGCCTCATCAGCCAGCGTGAACACTGAGCAGCTGTACCTAGTTCAACCCAGCATTGACTGACTCTCTCCCTGGTTCCCCTTGATACCTCTGCCGTCTCTGTGGTCAGAGTCTCTTCCTGTCTCTGTGGTGCCTCCCAGAGTGCACAGCAAGGCCCTCAGAGAACAGTGGGAAAGAAAAAAGGGGCCACCTCGGCCAGGGAGTGAATTTTCAGAGATGGTGTGGGTATATGTGTATGTGTGCATGCATGTATGTGCATGTGTGTGCATCTGTGTGTGCATATGTACATGCATGTGTATGCATGCATGTATGTACATGTGGGTACATGCATGTGTGTATGCATGTGTGAACATGGATGTGTGTGCATGCATTGTGCATGCACGTGTGTACATGGATGTGCATGCATGTGTATGTGTGTGCATGCATGTGTGTGAATGCATGGGGGGTGGGAGCGATCAGAGGACAGCTCCTTGTCATTCTGCCTGTGCCATCCACCTTGGATGTTCCAAAGCAGGATCTCTCACTGACCTGGAACTCACCAAGTAGGATAGCCTGCTGGCCAGTGAGTCCCAGAGATCAGCCTGTCTCTCTCCGTGGCACTGGGATTACCCAGGCATACCACATCTGGCTTTTGTATGTGTTTCTGGGGATTGGACTCAGGTCCAAGCTTTTCACTGACTGAGGTACCTACCTAGCCTAGCTTTCAGTTACTTAACTACATTTACATTTGCTATCAACTTAAAGATCCCAGCACTGCCTCCTTCCTGAGCGGGCTGCTCACTGGTCAGGGATGCTTCCTTGTCCTGTCCATCCTGCCTTTTCTGCTTAGCCACATCTCCATCTCACTCAGCACACCAGCTGCTGCTGTGAGTCCTGGCCCGTACATGCCCAGTAGCACTTCAGGTAAGTCAGCTGGCGGGTAGTAGGATCTGAGGGGAGTGCCCTTCAGGTAAGGGTGCATAAGAAGCAGAACTTTATACTTGAAGGAAAAATGGCTATAGACCAGGGTAAGGCTGAAAAGGCATAGCTCTTATTCTCCTTTAAATTAATGTGCAGTAAAATTGCCATTTGGGGTATCCAGTTCTGCGACTGTAGCACAGAGTTCAGATTGGTATGACCACCCTAAGCAGGAGAATTGAGAAGCCCAAGTCATGTTTGTAGCCCATCTGAGGAACAGGTAGTGGGCTTGATCAGAGTGCATTTGGGGCCGGAGAGTAGAGTCCGATTAGCAGACTCACAGCCCCAGGATACACGAGTAAATAAAAGCACCAACAAAGTAGACTACGTTGTGGGTTCAAAAGCCTTGGCCAGAAGCGAGGAGTCCTAGAGTCCTCGTCTGGATGATCACACACCTCTGTGAACGTTCTAGAAACCCCCACTGTACTCAGAGCTGGCATCACCCTTTGCTGGTTAGGGAGGTTTCAAGTGCCCATGTTCCAACCTAAGATGCACTGACTGTGGTGCCCAGGGCCTTGTCCATGCCGCTCTGCAGTAGCAGCTGCAGCCCCCATGGAGTAAGGCCCACCTACATGTTACCATGGGAAAGCACATCTGAGAGCTCAGGTGTGCTGTTATTTCACTTGAGGGGCAGGGTGTGGATCCATCTCCTTGCTACTAGTGAGAAGCAGTTATGGAAACACCAGGACACAGGAGCCAAACCCCTCAGTTCAAAGCTTGACAGCCTCGTGGCCAGTGCAGAGTTTCAGACACTCTCCTAGACTTCAGACCCTTTTACAGTTAGAGTTTGCTGTGAGGATTTAGTCATGACAAGTCAGTACCTCTTCTGTGCATGGCTCACTGGAGGCCTGTGTAGCTCACACTGGGCCACAGAGACTCTGCAGGTGAGCTCTCACTAACTGAAGTCCAGTACCCAGAATCCAGGCAGTGATCCAGGACAACAACCCCTATAGGGCGTGTCCTGGATCCTGAATAAATGGCTGGGATTCCTTAGAGGTAGAAACCTAGGGAATGCTGCTCTGCTTAGCTTCATCAACAATACGGTCCCCCACGACTGACTTCTAGGTAAATAGATTTGAAGGGTCTGAGCTAAACTCTAGTGAATCAGTAGTCTCTCTAATGAGGACAAACACACACACACAGACAGCATTTTCTAAAGCGAAGCTGATGTCTAGTCTTTAGCTCAGCTGGCACAATTCAATGGTCACCCTGCACAGCAACAGGCCTGAAATGAACTCAGAGCAGGAAGCACACTCGCCTTCTCCCAGCGGCTGTTTTGTCCACCATACGTGCATTGGCATACACATGACAGACCTCTTCATGTCACCATCTTCAGATAGCAATGGGAACTCAACTGACGCCCCAGAGTTCACCCTGACAGAGTCTCTCTGTGAAGCTAAAGCTGGCCTTGAACTGAGGAACTCAGAGTCCACTTCCCTTTGCCTCCTGAGCTCTGCAATTCTAGGCCTGCACTGCCACAGTCAGCATCTGTGACTTCTAAGGAGACCTTTGGGTTCTGTGGAGAAGAATCTGCTTCATGGGAAGACTGTACTCTGTAGCCTGCACACACCCTGCCTGGCCTTGTGATTCAGTACTTTAGGACTCTGATTGTAAAGAATCACTGGCCATGCAAATGATCCCTGTCTGCTGACATGAAGTGAAATTGTATGGAAGGGGACACTCCTCCATCCCCCACAGAAAAAGTTCAGTTAAATCCTCTTCATTATTCCTAGTGTATAAATGTATACTTTAGACCCTCTTTTCAAAGAGCCAGACATGGTGGTGCATGCCTTAATCCCAGCACTTGGGAGGGAGAGGCACGCAGATCTCTCTGTGGTCCAGGCTAGTCTGGTCTATATAGTGAGTTCCAGGCTATCTGGAGCCATGGGGAGACCATCTCTAAGATAATAAAACGAGTGTAACGCTTGATGTCCTCATGCCATGTCAGTATGTGAGCTACGATTTTTAGCTTTGCCTTTTTATATTGTGTATGTACTCACATGTGTGTGGGCATACATGTGTGCAGGTGCCTGTGGAGGTTGAAGTCAGATTCTTCCTCAGTTGCTTTCCACGTTATTCACTGAGGCATGGTCTCTCACGGGATCTAAAGCTCTCCAATCTAACAGGCCTCACTAGCCAGCCTGTCCCAGGGATTCCCGCCCCCCACCACCCATCCATTTGCTGAGATTACAGGTGGCTCGTACACCCAGTGTGGTTGACTGCTGGGAATCTGAACCTGGTCTTCTGCTTGCACAAGTGCTTTATCTCCTGAGCTGTCTCTCAGCTCTCTTCTTTTTTATCTTTTGACTGGTTTTAGCCAGAAAATCTTAGATCAGTCAGTACCCAGTTATCTCTGAGGTTCTCTTAAAGTGACAATGGAAATAACACACTCCACGGCCACGCAGCCCCCTGCTCACTGGTTGGCACCTAGCCCCCAGCGCCCCCTGCCGTCCCATGGCTCCTTTTTGGGTGTGTGGGGGGGGGGCGCTGGAGTGAAACTGTAGGTTAGAGCAAATTGTTTGAACTGTGGCAACAAAGGGATTCGAATAGCACTTAAATGACCCCGCAGGGGTTCACCTCAGCACTTCTGCCCACGGTCAGCTGCCTCTTATGTGTAGTCCCACTTCCGGTGGCATTCACCTCAACTCTGCTGCCTGCGGTCCGCTGCCTCTTCTGTGTAGTCCCACTTCCGGTGGCGTTCACTTCTGCACTGCTGCCTGCGGTGTGCTGCCTCTTCTGTGTAGTCCCACTTCCGGTGGCGTTCACCTCAGCACTGCTGCCTGCGGACCGCTGCCTCTTCTGTGTAGTCCCACTTCCGGTGGCGTTCACCTCAGCTCTGCTGCCTGCGGTCCGCTGCCTCCTCTGTGTAGCCCTACTTCAGGTAGATTTG
Organism: Rhizomys pruinosus; assembly: GCA_009823505.1. Lineage (NCBI taxonomy): Eukaryota > Metazoa > Chordata > Mammalia > Rodentia > Spalacidae > Rhizomys > Rhizomys pruinosus. The sequence goes on along the minus strand of VZQC01011307.1, from coordinate 350,552 downwards.
CAGCATCCTTAGGTTTAGCCATTTGCCAAAGTGTCCTGGAGTCCTTAATCAAATGATTCCATCCAGTGCTGTCCCAGCCTTAGCTCCTCATCACCAGCCCAGCCATCCCAGTCCCTGAAATACGACCCCCACTGTAATTATCCGTGTATTGAGGGATTACTTATTTCTTAATATTTTGTTTAAAATTTGTAATAATTCAGAGGCCAAACCTATTTTTCTACCTTTAAATTTATTCAAGTCCACTTAAAAAAAAATCTTAACATCGTAGTCTCTTTGAGTCCTTGGAATGTATCCTCTTCTCAAGAATGGGCAGCTGTTGTGGTTTGGATGTAAAGTGCACCCCAAAGGCTGGGGTGTTGGAGTGTTGGTCTCCAGCTGGCCATGCTGTTGAGACATATTTGGTTGTGAAGGTGCTGACTTCATCAAGGAACTTAATCATGGGTGAGTTCATAGCCCAGTGGGCTGTCAGGGGTGGGGACTGGCTGGAGGAAGGTTGTCACTGGGGTGTCCATGATGTGTCTTGTCCCCAGAACCTCCATGACCATGCTGTCTCTGCCATGGTCTTCCACACCCCACAGCCGTGGGCTGAAAGCACTTGCCAAAAAAGCCTTCCTCCTCTCTTCGCCTCCCACATTTTGTCATCAGCAGAAAGTGACTAGCACAGTATCCTTACCTCGAGTCTATTCCTGAGAAAGGAAGTGAGCTTCACGGCCGATCTGCAGTCCCTACTGTCAGCAAGCTCTGTGTATACTGACTTCCTTTGTCTGCCCACAGGTCTGCCGACTTGAGCGCCAGTTGTCCACCCAGCGATACCAAGGAACCCTCTTTGCCAACCAGCCAAAGATGTTTATCACAGTGGCCAGCAGCCCCCCCAGGGCCAAGCTTTGTGAATTGGTGCTGCTGTGCGGTGGCCGAGTCAGCCCAGCGCCTCAGCAGGCCAGCCTCATCATTGGGCCCTACAGTGGAAAGAAGGAGGCGGCGGTCAAGTATCTGTCAGAAAAATGGGTCTTAGGTAGGAACTCCAGTCGGGGAACAAGCAGGACGGGTAGGGGAGGTTCCCGTTTATCACAGGGCCATCAGGAGCTCCCCGGAGGGTCCTAAGTCTCGCCCTCCAGGCATCTTCCCTAGGAGCCAGACGTATCCTACCCCTTACTGCCAGCGGAGGGACAGTTCATAAAGAAAGGAAATTGTATTGGGCTGTCCCTCCTTCGCTGCTCTGTACGTGAAGAACACGTACTCACCCAGAGTACTCGAGTAGAGCGCTGAACACATGGCACGGGCTCCGGGGCTGCCCTGAGATCCCTGGGAGGAAACGGCTAAGCCAGATGCCTGGCCTTAGGAGACTGTCCACACGCATGATGGTGACAGGTGGGCTTCATGGTTGCACCTCCTCTGGAAGGCTACCAGGGGAAGTACCATGCAACCAGGGTAGAGGAGCACTCACAGGGGAGGAGCGGCAGCCCTTGTGCTGGGCACGTCAGCCCTACTGTGGACATGGCCCTAGCAGAAGAACCCAGGCCTCTGCTTTGTGGAAAACTTCAGTCTCCTCCTTGGGGTGCTTGACATTGTATTCGTTGGTAGCACTGAGTTCCACAGTAGAGGCAGCTTAAATAGCATCATAGAAGCTGAATGGCCTAACCTAGAGTGGCTCAGAGAAGGATCCACGTGGCCTGTCCCCTGGCTTACAGGCAACCTTGCTCCCCTATGTCCTCCCTTCGCCTGGGAGTCCACACTTCCTTCTCTTAAGAAGACACCTGCGAGGTTGGTTAGAGCCACCCCAGGAACCTCCTTTCAATTTAATCACATTTTATTGGCCCTGACTCCAAATATAGTTAGCTTCTGAGGTGTGGGGTTACAGCTTGAACACGGGACTTTGAAGGGGATTCAGCTCCACCCTAACCATGTTACAGCGCTTGCAAGGCCTGCCCTTTCTCATCCTCCTTTTCCGCCTCATCCCCTCCTTCTCTTCTTCCTCTTCCCTCTCCTCATCCCCATTCTTCCTCTTCCCTCTCCTCCTCCCCTCCTTCTGTTCTTCCTCTTCCCTCTCCTCCCCTCCTTCTGTTCTTCCTCTTCCCTCTCCTCCCCTCCTTCTGTTCTTCCTCTTCCCTCTCCTCCCCTCCTTCTCTTCTTCCTCTTCCCTCTCCTCCTCCCCTCTTCCTGTTCTTCCTCTTCCCTCTCCTCCTCCTCTCCTTCTGTTCTTCCTCTTCCCTCTCCTCCCCTCCTTCTCTTCTTCCTCTTCCCTCTCCTCCTCCCCTCCTTCTGTTCTTCCTCTTCCCTCTCCTCCTCCCCTCCTCCTGTTCTTCCTCTTCCCTCTCCTCTCCTCCTTCTGTTCTTCCTCTTCCCTCTCCTCCCCCTCCTTCTGTTCTTCCTCTTCCCTCTCCTCCCCTCCTTCTGTTCTTCCTCTCCCTCTTTCCTCTCCGTCCCCCCGTCCTCTTCTTCCTCTTCCTTTTTTTTTTTTTTTTTTTTTTTTTTCTTCTTTTCTTCCTCTTCCCTCTCCTCTCCCCACCTTCCTGTTCGTTCCCTCTTCCCTCGGTCCTCTCCTCCTTCGGTTTATTCTTCCTCTCACTCTCCCTCCTCCCCCTCCGCCTTTTGCTTTCCTGCTTCCCCTCTCCTACCCCTCCTTCTCTTACTTCCTCTTCCCTCTCCTTCCTCCCCCCCCTCCTTCCTGTTTTTCCTCCTTCCCTCTCTATCCCCCTCCTTCCTGTTCTTCCTCTTCCCTCTCCTCCTCCCCCTCCTTCTGTTCTTTTCCTCTTCCTCTCCTCCCCTCCTTACTGTTCTTCCGCTTCCCTCTCCTCCTCGCTCCCCTCCTTTCTATTCGTCCTCTCCCTCTCCTCCCTCCTGTCTGTTTTCGTCCGCTTCCCCTCTCCTGCCTCCTCCACCTCCTTCGGTTCTTCCCCTCTTTCCCTCTCCTCCCCCTCCTTCTGTTCTTTTCCTCTCTTCCCTCGCCTCCTCCCCTCCTTCTCTTCGTCCGCTCCCCTCCTCCCCCCTCCTTCTCTGCATTCCTCTTCCCTCTCCTTTCCTCTCCTCCCCTCCTTCTGGTTCGTCCTCTTCCCTCTCCCTCCCCTCCTCTGTTCGGCTTCCTCTTCCACCTCTCCTCCCCTCCTTCTGTTCGTCCTCTTTTTTCCCTCTCCTCCCCCTCCCTTTTTTTTTTTTTTTTTTTTTTTTTTTTTTTCTTTTCCTTCTTTTCCTCTTCCCTCTCCTCCTCCCTCCCCTTCCTTCTATTCTTCCTCGTCCCTGCTCCTCCTCCCCCTCCTTCTTTTTTTTTTTTTTTTTTTTTTTTTTTTTTTTTTTTTCTTTTCATTTCCTTTTCCCTCTCCTCTCTCCTCCCCCTCCTTCTGTTCTTCCTCTTTCCCTCTCCCTCCTCCCCTCCTTCTATTCTTCCTCTTCCCTCTCCTCCCCCCTCTTTTTTTTTTTTTCTTTCATTTATTTTTCCTCCTCTCCTCCCCTCCTGCTCGTCTTCCTCCTCCCTCGCCACCTCCCCCTCCTCCTGTTCTTTCCTCTTCCCTCTCCTCCTCCCCTCCTCCGGTTCTTCTCTTCCCTCGCCGCCACCGCCTCTCCTCTGCTTCCTCTTTTCCCCTCTCCTCCTCCCCTCCTTTTTTTTTTTTTTTTTTTTTTTTTTTTTTTTTTTTTTCTTTCCTCTTCCTCCTCCTCTTTTTTTTTTTTTTTTTTTTTTTTTTTTTTTTTTTTTTTTTTTTTTTTTTCCTTTTTTTCTCCTTCTCTTCTTCCTCTTTCCCTCGCCTCCTTTCTTCATCTTCCCCTCCTCCCCTCCTTCTGTTCTTCCGCTTCCCTCTCCGCCCCCTCCTTCTGTTCTTCCTCTTCCCTCTCCTCCTCCCCCTCCTGTTCTTCCTCTTCCCTCTCCTCCTCCCCTCCTCCTGTTCTTCCTCTTCCCTCTCCTCCTCCCCTCCTCCTGTTCTTCCTCTTCCCTCTCCTCCTCCCCTTCCTCCTGTTCTTCCTCTTCCTTCTCCCCCTCTTTCCCTGTCTTCTCCCTGTCCTTCTACCTCTCCCTGCCCTCCTGTGGCTGAGGTGCTTCCCTCCTTTGGGTGTTCAGAGGGTCCCCTGCCTCCCACTACTCCTGAGTTTCTTGCTCATCCTCCCCTCTCCCTCCCTATGCTCACCGAACTCCATGTCCTGGCTTCTCCACCTTCTACTTGAACGGCTAAACAGATAGCCATGTTTTCCTGAGTTACATTCACAGAGAAACACTACATTTTTATGACTGGCCTTGATACACTTTTTTCAAATAAGGCAGTCAAAAGCATTTTTTACTATCTATTACAGAGCAATTGATCTTTTGCCTAGAAACTAACTTAAAAAAAAAAAGAAAAATCTATAGCTCCAGTCCCAGAGCCAGGCCCTTCAAACATCCCAGGTTCTGAAGCAGAGACTTTTCCTTCTTTCTTGGAAAGTGTATCAAATTAGCACCCACTGAAGACCGAACTGTACTTTGAAGAAAATGTCTGATGGACAGGACTGAGAGTGGACAGAACTGTGTGCATGGTTGATACCAAGTACCCGAGACAGCAGCTCATCTTTCCAGAGTCCTAGAATTGTGTGCAGCGCAGGGCCCTAGCCCAGCCAGTGCTTCTGTTGTTTCCAGGCCGGGTGACAGCCCTTCCTGTTGCCCTGCATCCTGGGCAGTCACTTGGCAGAGCGTGGCAGAACCAGGCTTAGTTCCTCTGCTGTTTTGCTGGTCAGCTCTGGCTCAGGTTTAGGGGGTGCCTACCTACCTGCCGTGGCTACCCAGAGCCCTTCACCACTCTCCGCATGCCAGGGCTGGCTTGCAGATCCCTGTAATCTGCTTATTTCCTCTCCTAATTGACGTCCTGTTCCTGCCCTGTCATTCATTACAACAGCTGCCAGTGCCCTTGGCAGCATCCGGGTATTGTGTGTGCTGCAGGCCTGCCCATGTTGGATGGTCCCCGTAGCTCGCAGGCATCCCCAGACATGACAAAACTTCCAGCGGAGCCATGTATCTTTAAGCACTCATTAGGTCAGCGATTCTCCTTCTGAACGGAATCCAGCAGCTCCCTCAGTGTGCCCATAACATAGGTGCTGCTCCCACACACATGGACCTACAGGCATAGCAGGACCCTGTGTTTCCTGACACACACGCGCGCGCACACACCTGCACTGCACTGCCTTAGCCTTTCTCTCTCTGCTCACCTCATGTGATTGAAAGAGAGTTTGAAGCAGTGTGCGCTGTGCTCAGCTTTGGCCAGGGTCCCTGAGTGCGGGAATCTCTGGATACATCGACTTGTCACTTCCCTTCCTGTCACCCCTCCCCACTGTGACAAAGTGACACATGTCTTTTGAAGACCTTCTTCCCATTAACTTCTATCATATTAACACTTGTAGAGAACGTTTTCTTCTCAGGTTGATGATTTGGCACAGTGGTAGGAGTACCTGCCTGCCGTGTACAGGGCCTGGGTTCAGTCCCCAGAGAGAGACTTGAATTCTCAAACTGCTAGGGTTAAAATGAGGAATGTGTGAAATATTTAAAGTATCAATTTGAAAGGAATAGTATTTTGTGCTAATTTATGAAAGACAGTGTATTTATCAATTAAATGTATTCCAGTGGGAATAGGCGTACTGTGTGTGGCCAGGCCAGAGACAGTCTTAGAGTAGTAAACTAAAGTGTAAAGTCACCTTCTGTGTCTCTTCTCACACTTGTAAGTTGCCATCCAGAGAGAGAACTCTGCTGAGGTGGTGGGTTTGGTAGGCAGGGAGCACCTGCAGATTTGTTCATGTAGTTTATCATTTTGTCTGAAACTGTTCAGAGGCTCCATTTTCTTTCCTGGCCATAGAGAAAAGTCACCACCAGGATCCTTCCCCCAGGCCTTTGAATCTGTGTATCAAGGCCACCCAGCCCCCACACTATCTCTGCACCCTCTTTATGACCTTGGAAAAAAGTGATTGTTCATATAAGAATTTCCTCTAGCCTGCAGTCTGGGTGAACCTTCATCACAGAGCAGCCTGCCCCAGAGCGTCACTATGTGGGGCTCGGCAGAAGGCACTGAGGCCCTGCCTCACTCACAAGTTCGAGTCAGATGCAGCACTGCCTTACAAGGAGGCTGTGTGTTCCCTGGTCACTCCCTAGAGCCCATTTTCCCTGAAACAGCACTGTGCTTGGGCCAAGATTCTCTGTGAATCATTCAAACAGAAGGAGAAAATGGGGGATTTTTGAGCAAGAACACCCTGTTGGGCACTTGAATATATATATGAAAATCAACAGGAAAACAAACATCAAATTCCCGGCACCAGGAACCGGAGCATCACCTGTACCTAATGTCGGTAACATGACTGTTATTTGAAACTGCTTTCTAATTGTTGGATTTCCCTCAGTACTCCCATGAAGTAGAGTTCCCATTTCACATCTCCAAGATCCCCAGGGTCTGAAGACATTGGCTGGTAACAGTGTGGAGCAGGCAGAACTCTGTACCAGGCCCAGCCACAGTCATATGAGTGAGTTGTTGTGTCCTTCCTGGCCACATAGTCCCCTCCTTTGCTATTATCAGATAATACGGTTTGGCCTTTCTCACAGGACTGGATCCAGTCTCAGACTTGCCTTAATTGTCTGGGCTGTGTTCAAGAGATAAGACATAGGTTTATACTATTGTGGGAACATGGTGGAATATTCTCCATGGTGTTAAGGGGGAAAAGTTCGGCCTTGACATGATTTCCGTATAACTTATAAAGAATATTTGACTTGACTGTTTCCCCATCAGAGTTTTCAGGAAAAAGGTCCCTGATAGCTGAGGGCGCTTCTCATGCCGGCCTGGGTTATTCATTGTGTCCCTAGCTGGCCGACAAGCCAAGTGCATTAACTGTGGCCTTTTGTGGAAGAAGGCCACTCGTGAGGCCGTGGGCCTTCAGGCTTCATAATTACTGGACATTTGAGGGTTGTTTTCATTCCATAGATAAGCACTAGTCACAGAAGGCTGGGGTCTGCTGTAAGTGGAAACAGTGGCAGAGAAGAGACCAGAAGACTGCAGGCTAGTCAGACCCTGGGCCTGCCCTTCTCCTCCTATGTGCTTAATTTGTCTTCACCCAGGAACCCAGGCCCAGAAGCCTAGCAACCACTCTGACGGAAAGTAACTAACACAATATAGATGATGGAAACCCAAGTGGTGGACATTTATAGTCTCAGTGTCTGATGTTGATGTATACCAACATGTCGTCAATCTTATTGTTTAAATCGGCTGCTGGCGGCTAAAGCAGTATCTTAGCTTTAGTTTTGGAAAGATGCAGAACATAGAGTAAGAAGAGTGCCTGGGGTCTCCTTCCACTGTACATTTTGGTCACCTAATGCCCCTTGATAGTTGTCTTTGAAATTTCCTGACCAGCCAGGGTACCTGTGTCTAATTCACAGTGACAGAACTTAGTGCTGGATGTGAATTTTATCAGAGACACAAAGTTAAAGACCCTGGCTCAAGGCAGTGGGCAAACCTACGATGCAAGGCCTTCCTGGACTCTCAGGAGCCAAAAGCCAATTCCTCAGCCCTCCACCGTGGAAATCTTCAGCTCTGAACTGGAGATGGTGTGACCATGGTAGTCAGTAGAAATGTGCACACTGGTTTAGAAAGTCACCTGACCACCATTGCTATTGTGCTTGGCAATTGCACTGTGACAGGCACCTTTCTAAAACTTGCAGCAGCCCTGGCTGCCCAGCAAGCGCTCCAGTGTTTAACATCTACCCTATGGCTCCCAGGGTCTGAAACATTAAAAACAGAAGAAACTTCAAAGCTCAGCCTCCTAAGGGGTTATTGATAATTTAGCCTGTTTTTGTTTACTGGCCTAGTTTGGGCTCATGGCTGTAAAGGTGGTTTTCGTGAGGCTCTGGAGTACTTCAGGCTTGGATTGCCTTTTTCTCCTTTTTTTTTTTTTTTTTGGCTTCTACCTCATGCTAGGTTCTTAATATCCTATGACTGCAAGTGATAGGTAGCCATTCAGAATGTGACTGTATTTGGACATAAGACCTTTAAAGTGCTGAAAAGTTTCATGGGTCCTAAGGGTGGGCTCCTGATCCAATGTGACGGTTTTCCCTCTTACAAGGAACTGCATGTGCAGAGAAAAGATCATGAGAGGATGCGGAGAACCGGGCCATCTGCAGGCCAAGGACAGACCTCAGGACCCCCTGGACCCCAGAAAGTCAGCGTGTGCTGTTTAACTCAGCACATCCAGGGTCCTCTTTATAACAGCTCAAAGTGAGGCTGAGGTCCCCTATGGAAGTCCAGGTACAGCTGAGGGGAGCTAGTTCTGGTCAGCACAGTCATACAGAGAATTACTAAAAACCCAGAACAGCAGCCCTGCCCCCTAATTTAGAGTTCGGTGTCTTCCTTGTACCACACGGGGTCTTATATTGGGCTCAGGAAGTGGAATCGCCCTTCACCTGGAAATTGCTAAATTGTGGTTCTCAGACTCTGTAGTACAGAAACCAATATTCTACAAAGAGTACTGAGACTGACTGTCCCAACCCAGAGTAAAAGGCCAATGAGACTGTCTCAGGTTTCAGGCAGAGAATACAGTTGTTGGATGACATTGTGCCATTTTTAGTCAGTTTCTCTTAAATGTTTATGTTTGGAGGAGAATGGGTATTCTATAGTAAATAATCCTGAAGCAAAGAGGAAGAAGAAAAGGCCAAGATATCCCCAAATACCAACGGAGTCAAAAGTAGAGAAGAGCAGGGGCCTGGAAGGAAGCTAAGCCAGAGTTCTCTGGAGGAAAAGCATCCAAACTATAGTAGAGCAGCACTGAGAAAGAGAAGGGAAGGCCAGTGAGCAGCACCAGACAGGAAACCGGGAGCAACTGCAAACAATGGGCTAGTCAAAGATGTGAGCAGTGCGTGAACGGTTCTATGCTGGCGTACTTGAAAAGTGCTTACCAAAATTGAATCAAGGAACAGAAAATATAAACTAATTCAACATTATAAAAGTGAAAATAGCTGGGCATAGTGGCACACACCTTTAGTCCCAGCACTTGGGAGGCAGAGGCAGGTGGGTTTCTGTGAGTTCAAGGCCCGATGGGGCTACAGGGAGACCCTGTCTCAAAAAAAAAAAAAAAAAAAGGACCAAAAAAATAAAATAATCAGTGTGTCTCTGGCCACCACCAAGCTGCTGCCCAAGAGTCACCATCAGAGCTGCAGACCTGGGTTCTGGACTCTCATCTTCCACAGAATATCAGAAGATGTGCAGGAACTGTCTGAGCCAGCATCGAGGGAACCCCATGTAGCAATTAAAGGTTTACAGAAACCACAAAATGCCCAGTCAAGGCCAAACATCTTCAGAATGGCAGGATACCTTATGCATGTGGTGGGCACCGAGGGTATCTGGAGCCCAGGGAAGACAGACGTCATCTCTGCCAAGGCTGGGGTTCTCCAGGATGGATCCCCACTGCCGTGTCACAGACCATGGGAGATGAGCAGGAAAGAGGTGGGTGTTCTTCCTCAGCCCCGAAGGAAGGAAATCAAAGCAAAGGAGATAAATGAGACTCCATCAAAATGACAGACTAGATGACACAATCAACAGTGAAAAGGCACCTGTGGAACAGGGGAAGCATTTGGAAGCCAGGAGAATAAATATACAGAGCAAGCAAAACCTCCTGTGACTCAAAAATAATAGTACTGTCCTGATTAAAAAATGGAGCAAAGACTTGAAACAGCATTTTTCCAGAAAAAAACATCCAGATGTGCAATAAGCACATTAAAACATGTTCAGTATCACTGTCACTGGGGAAGTGTGAATCAAAACCACAATGAGATAGCCCCTCACACCCATTAGAATGGCTAACCCCACCCCTCACCCCAACCCTCCACCCACACCAAAAGAGAAGGAGAGAGAAGAGCAAGTGCTCAAGAAGATGTGGGCACATTGGAACCCCTGTACACCACTAAGAAGAATGTAAATGTTGTGGCCTACTAAGGAAAACAATGTGGCTATTCATTATAAAATGGAAAACGGAATTGTCACATGACCCAATAATTGTGCTGCTGGGCATATATCCCAAGAAGTCTGCATGCTGAGTCCCACAGGGCTGGCTGTGTGCCTGTCCATAATTATAGCCGCATTAGTTATGTCAGTGAAAAGGGGAAAGTGGATAAAAAATTCTTAAAATGACAAATTTACGTATATCTTAATTTAAAAGCTGGCATCTCCTTTAGATAGTTTTGGTGGTGATTTTTACCAAAAATTACAAATTATTATAGAACAAAACAATAGTTATTCACTTTTTTTTAGTTAAACAAATTTAATGAAATAAGTGTGAACAAAGTCTGTTTTTTAAGATTTATTGTTTAATTACATGTAGGCCTGTGTGTGTCTTGTGTGTGGGGGGGGTGCACATGAAGGTGCCTGTAGAGGCAAGAGGTATAGGATGCTCTGGAGCTGGAGTTTATAGATGGTTGTGAGCCACCTGTCCTGAGTGCTGGGAACTAAACCCAGGTCCTCTGCAAAAGCAGCTAGTGCTCTTAACCACTGAGCCATCTCTCCAGCTTTTTACCTTGTTTTACAAGGTAGCCTGATCTTAATCTAATCACTCATTTTTCAACATGAATGTAAAAAAATCTAAAAATATTAGCAAATCTAATTTAGTAGTGTACTAAAAATAAAGTATGCAGCAAAGTCCTAACCAAAGAATGTGAGAGTAAATAAATTTTTTCCTCATCTGTTAATTTTCTTAGTGGTGCTAAAAAGCATGAAAGACAGTTCAGTATCCATTCATGATAAAAAAAAAATTAAAAAACTAGAAGTAGATAGGAGCTTTCTTAACCTGTTGAAGTTATCTGTGTACAGCATAGTATTTAATAGTAAGAACCTTAGTTTAAGGTTCAGGTTGGGTCCAAGAAGCAGGTGAATGTTGCTACCCCTTTTGATAGTATTCTAGATTTGGCAGTCAAGAGAACAGAACAAGAAAAAGAATTGGTCCATCAAGAACACTCTATTACTGTTCTCATTGCTGGAGCAAAGCATCTGGCAATAGCAGCTTAAGAAAGAAAGGGCGTATTTGAGAAGGCAGCCATCATGGTGGGAAGACGTCATGAAGGAGGAGTGCGAGGCAGCTGGCCACACTGTGTCCACAGTCAGGAAGCAGAGAGAGGTGCTGGTACTCAGCTCACTTTTCCTAGTTACTGAGGCCAGGACTGAAGGGTGTGGAATGGTCTTATCCACATTTAGAGTGGGGCTTCCCATTTCAGTGAAGCCAGTCTAGAAACTCCCTTACAGATATGCCCAGGTGTCTCTTGACTGACTCTCCACCTGTCGTGTTGACAGCTGTACTAGTTACTGCCTGTTGCACTGATAAAACACCATTTACAGAAGGAAGAGTTGATTTGGCTTACAGCTCCAGAGAGGTCAGAGTTCATCATGGCGAGGAGGCGTGGCGGGAAAGGTGGCCAGAGCAGAAAGCCGAGCTTTCGCATCTTCGAACAGGCACAGGAAACAGAAAATGGAAGTCCTGCGAGGCTGAAGAACTAGCAGGCCCAGCCCCGGTGACATGCTTCTCCCAGCAGGGCCACAACTCCTAAAGAGTCCATGATCTTCCCCAAACAGCACCGTGAACTGAGGACCTGGTGTCCAAATACTTGGAGCCTATGGGGGACATTCTCATTCAAGCCACCGCAACAGTTGATAGTAAGCATTACTTTCATGTGACAAGTCGTCCATCACGTAGTAAGAAGATACTTATTCTGCATTGTTCACAAGCTACATACATTGTTAGGCACTGCAGGTCTAACAGTTGACAAGAAAGACATAGGCCCTGCCTATGGCTTACTGTAAGAGAGAAGCCAACAAATGGTAAATACTTCATGGAAATAGGATATCAGGAGTGGGGTAGGGTGTTCTTTACTAACCTACATTTGAGCCAAGAGCCAAATGAGGAAGAGATCTGTGGGTGGCTGAAAAAAAAGAGCAAACCGAGGGAAAGGAGTGGAGTCAGAGACACGGGCAGCTTTCTACAGCCAGCAGCCCACTGAAGGCTTGGAGGTGTGGGTTTTGTAAAATCAAAGGCAGGAAGGCCAGTGTAGGGGAAAGGCTGTACTGCATGTTACATGGGAGCCGAAAACAGAAAATGGAAAGTCCTGCAAGGCTGAAGAACTAGCAAGCCCAGCCCAGGTGACGTGCTTCTCCCAGCGTGTCACCATGATTTGGGGCTCCTGGGTCAGCTGATGAGTGACAGTGGTTAGGACTGTATTGGTATTGATAGTGTGGTGATGTGACGCTTTCTGGTTTTAGTATACATTTAGAGCTAGTGGTTCTTGCTGATAGATTGGACATGGGAGCAAGTAAAGAACAGCAATAATATCTAGACTTGCTCTGCACACACAGGAAAACACTCAGTGGGGAATTTAGCGAGCAACACCGGGGATCCAGGCTGAAGGAACAAAAGTCCATTCCGCCTGTGGAAAAGGAGCCTGTGGAAGGACCAGGACAGCAGGACAGCCTGCTCGGCGGGCTCCAGACAGAACTGAGGTCAGACAGCGCAAGCTACACAGCAGGCAGCTCTGGTCTCATGGGAGAGGGCCTCGGGGACACTCATAGCTGGGCCTTGCTACTCAGGGGCAGAGCCCCTGCCATAAATGTCACCAGAGGCTGGGTGGTCCTCATCCCACGGTGAAGTAGAGGTGTCCAACTGAATGAGTTTCTGTGTACAAAACCACTGGAGTTTCTTCTCAACCTAAAATTCTCAGCTTATTTGATAAGCAAAGACAACATTCCCAGGCCGTCCCCATGCTACACAGCCGTCAGCCACACTCAGTTACTAGCTACTGATTTTAGTTGTTAAATATAGTGACTTCCCCACCACCCTGTAAAACATTACTGCGGTGGTGTGTTGGTTCCCTACTGTAGCATAGGAGCACACAGAAGCCTGGCTAGAAAACTCCCGCATGTGGGGCTGGAGAGATGGCCTAGCGGTTAAGAGCACCGACTGCTCTTACAGAGGACCCGGGTTCGATCCCCAGCACCCACATGGCGGCCGAGAACTGTCTGAGACTCCAATTATAGGAGAGCTCCAGCTCCAGGGGAATCCGAGACCCTCTTCTGACCTTCATGGCATTGCACGACATGGGTGCACAGACTTGCATGCAGACAGTACATTCATACACATACAGAAATAAAATTTAAAAAAAAAAAAAAAAACCAGCATGCACCCAAATACCAGCCAAGGCCTGTTCAGGAACACTGGGGGTTTTGTTTGGGTTTGTTTTTGTTTTAGAGACAGGAAGTGAGAGAAAGAGAGAGGAGAGGGAGATGGGGAAGAGAGGAGTCTGGAGTTTTTGTCCAATTTAAGTTCCACGGAGCTGTTTTGTGCAGTTCAGTTAGCTTTGCATCTGTCCACCTGCCAGGACTGACACTGCCCTCACAGATATTCTGTGGACACATTTTATTGGCTGTTTTGAGGCCCTTCCAGGTGATGTGTAGGGAGTTGAAGGATGTGGTAGATGCCACGTGTCTCATGTGCTTACGTGGATCTCTGGAGCTCCCTGGGTGTCGTCCGCCATGCTCGGGTGCTCAGGCATGGCACATACATGCCTCTATCTTCTCAGAGGTCCACAGGTCACACAGGCTGTACTGGGAGCCAACACAGTGTCTCTTTCATCTTTCTGGAACATCACCACAGTGCTTTTCTAGCCAGTCTTCCCACCCAGTAGGCAACGAGTGAATGGATGGACTGTGGGTGGTGCATGAGTGGATGGAGGGGTTCCTGATTTGAGAGTCACATCAGAGTTCAAACAAGAGAAGCACATAGGGACCCCACTCTTACAGCCTTTCCTTAATGTAGGAACAATGAAGAGTGGATAGGCATCTTTCAGATAAGAACTCACTTCCATAGAAGTAATGCATGGAAACACAGGTATTGCTGAGTTATGTTTACGTAAATGGAATCACATTTCCCATGAGTTGTTAGGTCTGTACAGAAGATTCTTGCCATTTAACAAGCATGCACCCACATCACCCTAGGAAGCCTTTGTAGGTGTGGTGATGATTTACAGATTGCCAGTTACTGACTAGCATTTCAGTCCCTTCCTCCTAACTGAAACAAACTTAACTTTCAGACACTATGTTCACCATTATTCTAGCCCAACCCCAGGCAAGTGGAATCTCTATGCTAGGGGTATGTGTACTTTAAATTCTGACACACCACACTGTATCAGTCTGCACCCACGGTGATCGCATATGAAAACCCTTCCCCCACCCTCGCCCACATTTTCAGGGCCTGGTGATAGATGAGATGAAGACCAGCATTGCTGTCTGTCTTGCATTGTAGTAAGTAAATTGTCAGCTCCACAGTGGGATGGGCCATGAAGAACACACTCACCGGGGAGCACACCCAGAAGTCAGTGGTCAGCTCCACAGTGGGACGGGCCATGGAGAACGCACTCACAGGGGAGCACACCCAGAAGTCAGTGGTCAGCTCCACAGTGGGACAGGCCATGGAGAACGCACTCATGGGGGAGCACAGCCAGAAGATACATGGCAGGGTGCAATTCCAAATACAGAGTGGCCATTCACTCAAGTGTGACATCATCACCTCCAAGGAGCCAATCCCAGACCCTTGTAGCATCACGTCATCCCAGTTCATGGGCGTAAACAGAGAGGTCCTCTGACCCTCACTTGGGCCTCTGGGACACACTGACTGGAATGTTAGCTCATGCACACACCTAAGCCCAGATCAGACACATCCACATTGCAGTTCCCTATGAAGTTACAACTGACCATAAATGTCCTAAAGAAAAAAATCTCTATGCCATGAGTTGTTGTCTTTATCCCTTGCCTATTTTTTTTTTTTTTTTGTCTTTTTGAGACATGGTATCCCTTTTCGTCCCAGCTGACCTAGAGCTCACTGTGTAGACTAGGCTGGCCTTGAACTCACAGAGATTCACATGCTTCTGCCTCCCTAGCGCTAGGATTAAAGGCGTACCCACCACGCCCAGCCTAAGACAGTTCTTAGCCACCATGTGGGTGCTAGGAATTGAACCCTGGTCCTCTGCAAGAACAGTCAGTGCTCTTAACCACTGAGCCATCTCTCTAGCCCCCAATCCCTTGTCTATTTTTAAGCTGAAGCATATTTTTCATTTTGTTTTACAAAAGTGACATGACATGAACATTAATCATTTAACATAAAACCTTTTCTGACTCCTGTCTTTAATTTTGTGTGTGTGTGTGTGTGTGTGTGTGTGTGTGTGTGTGTGTGTGTGTCTTTTTTTGAGATAGGGTCTCCCTGTAGCCCTAGCTGTTCTGGAATTTGCTATGTAGACCAGGCTGGCCTTGAACTCACAAAGATCAGCCTGCCTCTGCCTCTCAAGTGCTGAGATTAAAGATGTGTACTACCACAGCCAGCTCATTTTCATTACTTTTTTAAAAAAATTTATGTGTATGAATGTTTTGCCTGCTGGTATGTAAGCATGCCCACGTGGCAGAGCCTGCAAACTAGAGTTAGCCAGCATGTCATTGTCATTACTTTTTATAAAGTTAAAACCTCTGTTCCTCACTACATTTGCTTAAGAAGGTCTTTGCCACCTAAGTTTGAAAAATAGTCTCTTAACAAGTGTGGTAGAGCACACCTTTAATCCCAGCACTCAAGAGGCAGAGACGGCAGATCTCTGTGAGTTCAAGGCCAGCCTGGTCTACATAGTGAGTTCCAGGCCAACTGGGGCTACAGGGAGACCCTGTCTTAAAAAAAAAGTCTCCTGCATCTCTCCTGCCTAGACTTTCTTGAGTGACACACAAGATAAGCCTAGCAGAGGGCTTGGGAGCCCCAGTAGGGGCGGGGGGGGGGGCGACCAGGAGTTCATGGCCAGCCATGGTTATATAACAACTTCAAGGACAGCCTGGACCACATGAAACCCTGTCTCAAAAGACAGACTAGTAATCACAGTAATGAATCATTTTCTTTACCTACAGTTGGGGTCCTGCTCATTCCTCTCTCCACTGATTGATAGTGCACCTTTCGCTCACTTCATCAGTTTTATTTGTGGTGCATTTTGTGTTTTCCTCCGCTGGCCTGCATGTCTGTTCTGTGCAAACTGCATCTGACTTTACTGTTGTGCTCACACAGCAATGTACTTACTTTCACACCTGATATAAAACTCATCCCTCCTTTCAGATTTGTTTTCCTGTGTTCTTCCATGTTAGTCTTACAGTCGGTATGTTAATTTTCCTTTTTATAAAGCTTGAAATTCTTGTATTGAATTTTTAGATTAATGTTTTGGTTGTTAGCCTTAGCTTTTAATGCCTGTGCTATTCGTCCAGCCTAGAACTTTTATATTAAATAGGCATTCTTCCTGCATTTTTTTCCTCTGACCTTATCAAATACTACCTCATCAGAAATCTAACGGTGAAACTTGGATCCAAAGAACTCTTAAAGCCTGAGTGAAAATGCAGCTGAGCTACTTTATAGACTTAGATGGAAGGATCAGCTCTTCACCTATGGCTCAAAGCCTACGGCCAGTTCTACTAAATATCAGCCTGATGTGACCACATTAAAAAAGACAATAGCTTTTACATAGCAAAAGTTTGTGTAAGAAAAATCAAAAGGCACATGATGTACAGAAAAGATACAGCATGTATCACAAGGAGATGACAAAATATAAATCCCAAAGCTTACTCCACTGTGTAGAGAAAATTAAATGGCATGCCTTTTTATTTTTTTAAGTACTGTATTATTTTTATGTGTATGATTATATTGCCTACATGTCTGTGTGTGCATCCATGAAATGCCCACAGAGGTCAGAAAAGAGCATCAGGTTCTCCTGGAACTGGGGTTACGGATGGTTGTTAGCTGCCATGTGGATACTGGGAACCAAACCTAGGTCCTCTACAAAAAAGAGCAGCCAGAGCTCTTAACCACTGAGCCATCTTTCCAGCCCCAACAATTACATTCTTGGACACTTTCTTTTTCTTCTTCTTCTTTTCTTTAAACACATTTTTTTATGCCTGGCATGGTGGTGCATGCCTTTAATCCCAGCAGTCAGGAGACAGAAGCAAGTAGATCTCTGTGAGTCCAACCAAGGCCAGCCTGGTCTACATAGTGACTTCCAGCCCCGTTGGAGCTACAGGGAGATGATGTCTCAAAAAAAAAAAAAAAAGACATTTTTATTGGTTTAAGAATTTCATGCAATTTATTTTGATCATATTCAGACCCCTCCTCTTCCACCACCTTACTATGCACCCTGATTTCATGGTCCCTATTATTTATCTTTCTGAGGCCTATTGAGTCTAATCTGTGTTTCCCACCTGTTCTTGGGTTTGTGTCTATACTTTAGAGTCTGGTCAGCGTACCAGGCAGCACATGAGTAGGAAACTGGCTCTCCCTCTTCTGGCATCTCTCAGTCTCAGTAGAATCCTCAACTAGGTCCAACCTGGGTCTTAGTCTCACGAGGGTTGCACAGTCTTGTTCATGCTGTCCTAACTGCCGAGGGTTCCTATGTGCACTTGTGTGGTGTCCAGACAGCTGGTTCCCTGCGTTCGTCCACCTCCTCTAGTTCTTACTACAATGACCCCTGAGCCTTGGGAGGAAACCTGGACACTGTCTTATGCCGCAACCAAAAACCTTTTCTTCTACTTTTCTAAAAATAAGCTTTATTTATTCTCTTTTTTTCCCTTTATAGAATAGCCCTCTCTTTCTCTTGTTCTGCACAGTGACTTTACATCTTCTGTTGCAATCGATCTAAGCTTGTCAGCCAGTGGGGGGGGGAGGGGGGAGACAGGCGGTATTACAAAGCAAAGCAGCTCACTTTATGACCTTGAGGATGAAGAGCTTGAGGAGATGGCTAGATCCAGTGCCCAAGGACACACCCAGTCCCCTGCTTCCTCTCGCTAGACCTCAGCGCCTAAAGTTCCCAGTGCTACCCAAAATCGCGCCACCAGCTGGGCACCAGGCTTTCACAAAAGCTTGAAACATAAGATTTTCTAAGCATAACAGAAGGATGTTGCCACTGCTGCCAGTGTGCGTCGGCTGCCCAGTGGTCTCTATAACCAGATATAACTTATCAAAGTTTTCATAAAGTAAGTTTCAGTGAACGTGGTGGCTCATACCTTTAATCCCAGCCCTCAGGAGTTAGAGGCAGGAGGATCTCTGTGAGATCACGCCAAGCCTGGTCTACATAGTGACTTCCAGGAGGGTTGGGACTAGGGAGACCCTATCAAGAAAAAACAAAAACAAATTTTCAAACCACAAGTCAGTCTCTCTCTCTCTCTCTCTCTCTCTCTCTCTCTCTCTCTCTCTCTCTCTCTCTTCCATCCAAACTGTTTAACTGAGTCACAAACTGAATTTTAGAGACTGTCTAACTTTACATTCCACATAAAATACCTAGCTAAGTAGTGTAAGGTTATGGCGCGCTCCCCCCGGAATGAAAGGCCACCAGGTCTAAGTTCTTCGGAGCAAAGTTTAATTCAGGGTAGCCGGAGCTAGGCTCAGGGGAGAGATAGAGCCAAGCACAGTATGGAGTCTGGCTTGGGAATTTAAGGGATAAGATGGGAGTGGGATTCAGTGAGAGTGGGGTGGGTCGGAATCTGGAATCTGGCTTCCAGAAGGGCGAAGGGCGAGGTGGAAGATTCCTGAGTAATCAGTGGTGGCCTGCTTTAGCACAGCCAAAGGCTATGCCGGGTAGAGCAGGTTCTAGGACCTCCGGTCTTAGGTGTCTCTGCATTCCAATGGGCTTCTGGATCTCACAACCTGACATTCCAGCCTTTTGTTCCTATAGGCAAAAGGGCAGAGTTCTTTCTTCTGTAGCTGCTTCAGAGCTGATCAGGGGCAAAGTCTTGGGGGAACAGCTGTCAGGCTGGAGGGTTAGAATCCATTTTCCCATTTTGGCTGCTTGGGGTACTCTGCCCAGTGGGTTTGGTCCAGATTGATAGTGGCCAGTACTTAGTGGATGTTTTCTCTGCAACTGAAAGGACAAGCTGGTTGAGTCTTACATGAGTATACCAGGGCAGGGACTTCACAGTACAAACAGGGGGCTACAGGGTGCATTAGCAATTGGAGGGTCCCAGTCTAGGGAATGCAGAGGGAAAAAGGACGTGTACCCTGGTTTGAGAAATTGGAAAAAGTTTTAGTACACAAAGCTCTAGAATGAGGGCCAGCTTTAATACACGGGGCTCCAGAATGAGAGCCATAACCATGAGAATATAAAAGGTGGTATTTTTCTGGCATGGCACATTAGATCTGTCATCTATCTCTGAGATATTTTCTAACATGACACAGTAGATTCCTAACTTGGCACAGTAGGTCTCTCACCTATTTCTCTGATAATAACTTATTTCATTTTCTCTTCTTTAGATTACAGTTTCCTGTTGGGGTGTTTAAAACCACAGTTAGCTCAGATAAATGAAATTTGTTTTGGTGTTAAGGTCAGTTGAGGTTCTGGTCCTTAAGGGATCACTCAGGCCTTGCGCCTGGCTCTCTTCACCAGTTCCATCTATGTGAGGACAAGGTCAGGCCTTGCTTGACCAGAGCTTCCCTTTGAAGCATGAGGAGTTTTTTCTCTATATGGACTTTCCTCCTTTGACTGGACACTGGCAGGATGAAGTCCTTTTAAGTGAATCTCCAAGACTTCCCTGGCTCGGGATGACTGGTGACTCACTGCCACAGGACATGCACGAAGTTGCGGATGCAGGACCCTAGGACCCAAGTCGACCTCAGAGGGTAGGGGCCAAAATATTGTCCCATCAAATCCCTCTTGCCAAATCAGATTAGAGCTTTAAGTGTGGTTGCTAAACCTCCAAGAGGATTGTTTGAATTAATTTGGTACATTAATTACCATACAACTCCTAAGTAAAGCTTGAACATTGACTTAAGCACTGTTAATAAATTCTTAATTGCTGTGGCAAAAATATTCTGACTAATAATAAAAGCTCATGGTAGGAGCCTGGTAGTGGCTGTAGCACAGGCTAGGAAAGGATGCTATTTACTGGTTTGTGTTGCTGGCTCGTATTCAGCCTATTGTATACAATATAGAAATATCCGGCCAAGAATGGCATTGCCCACAATGGGCACAGGCCAGTCCAATGAAGGCAATTATTGAGGTTTCTCAGCTCAGGTGTATCAAGTTGACATTAAACCTATGCAGTAAGTCCTACAATTTGTTCTTTAAGGTCTATGAAGGTCATTCAAGTACTCAAAGTACAATGATTTAAACCATGCAAGGCAAAAGTTTCTAACAACATAGCCCATGAAACAAACCCAAGATAATAAAGGGGTTAAAAACAGTACCTTCTCAAATGAAGGGCATGTCACTTGTCCCCAGATTTTGAATTATAGTTTGAAAAGGAGAAGGAGGGGGGGGGGCATTGTCACATACCAGCAGCAGGCAGATAATACTTAGGGCTCATCCAAATTGGTTACATTCGCACTGTCCATGTGGTCACTGGAAGCAAAACCTAGTTTTTCCCAAAGATATTAAAAGTAACATGTGCAAAATATAACATATACAAGACAATTTTAGTATGGGTCTGTTTTACTTGAGGCTGTAACTAGATATATAGTACCTGGTAGGTGGAAACAATTTCTTGTATATGCCAAAATTACATTATAGAATTCTTAAAAGTGAACAGAACTTCATGCATACACTCATAAATAAGCTAATAAATACATTTGGCGATGACACTTTGTAAAGGTTGTGCTAAGCAAAGGCACATGTATTGTAATCATACAGATAGATCTTAATATGCTGTTTAACAATGTCATACACACACATTTATGCACACATTTATTTAAGAGATTTTATCCTAGCAGTTGTATTGAACCATCATATGCATTGGAAAAAAACACCTTTAGAAACATTATTTAAAACATGCAGCTCTGATTAGTTGTTCTGTCAAGGCTAAGATGACATCTTGCACCTTTGGTTTTAAAACTATAATCTTATTGAAATACTTTAACAAGTGATGGAAAACAGAATTATATATAATAATTAAAAACTGACAATATCAAAGGTACTTAGGCTGTTTCATCGGAGGGAAGGGATTTCAGGGGAAGCAATGTGTCACTGTCCAAGTACCAGAGTATGAATTAATCCAGGGATTTTTTTAAAAGTGGTCTCTGGTCAGAAGAACAGTTACATAGCACAGGAGAAAAAAAATCTGTTAGTGAACCCGTAAGGGTCAAAAAAAATCAGGTCTTCAGATGTCTGGAAACAAGAAAAAACTGGAAAAGAAAATTTTTAGTTGTAATATCTGTGGAAAAATAATTTGGACAAAGAAATAAAACCTTCAGATAAACAGTGTAGAAACCTAGGAACCCAGGTTCAAATCAGGCCTTTGAAAAAAAAAATTTAAGAGGCATGCCAAAAGTAAGCTTAATTTTTGTTTGTGCGCAACATATAATAAAACAAGTTTGAAGTGGCCACTTTGTTTTGACAAAAAACACAGAACATGGACACATGACAGTTACAAAGACACATTGAAGAATGGTTATGACAAATGGTTATAACACACAGACAGGTTTGGACAGACAAATGACCTAACTGTATCCATTAACTCTGGACAGTGGGAAAATCCCTTTTTATCTAAAGTTGCCCTTCCTTGTCCAGGGCTGTAGACAATTATGACATTTACAAAGAATCACTTAGAGTTTAAGACATTTGCTTAGGTGGAAAATAGACTGTATGCCCTACTGTGCTTTGCAGCATAGCCTGTTCTTGTACACCTGTGAAGGATGGTGGACTGGGTAAGCAGGAAAATCTGGTGGCTTGTGCATATTACCTGCTAATTTAATGAGAATAAATTTAGTTAGTAGAAAAATTAAAAGATCCCAGCCAAGTGAAAGATTACTCCCTGAGGGAAATGCTGGATGCTAGTGAGGCAGGGTGTGTTCAGCAGACCTTCTTAATCTCAGACACAGGGGCTTGTATCCTGAAGCAGACAAAATGGATTTCTGAATAAAATGGGGTTTATAAGGAAAAACAATGAAATGGAAAATGTCAAAATCTGAAATAATCCCTTAAAATTTAGGCAATTTTGTAAACAAAATATAAAAAAAACCAAAACACTGATTGTACAAAAGTAAAGAATGAAAATTGATTGTATTTAGAAATGGATGTAGTTATAAAGTCTGATGTGAATTTAGGCTTTTTGTCATGCGGGCGTAAACAGGGGCATGCGCAGACAAAGCCTCAAGATGGCGGCTGAGGAGTGGGTGTGGATTAGCATGGTTGCCATAGGAATAGTCGGAAGCATGTATGTTTGAATGCCGGGTGGGAGAAAAAGCCGCACGTGGTGCACGGCGACTGGGGCTCTTAGTTTCAAACATCTCAGGACTAAACACCCTCTATATCCACTCAGGCATCCATGCCACTTGCTTTATGGCAGGAATGTAAATGGTCAATGACAAACAACTTCACACAGCAATTTTTTAAACTTTCTTCTAGGCCAAGGACTATGTCTATGAGGACTGCAGTAGCCCTGTCAGGCCTCCAGCAGCAGATTGTGAAGGGCCTAAAGTCTGCCCTTCCTTCCCAGATACAATGTATCAAGTAAATCATTAGCATTAGATGTAAGTCTATTCATTTAAACAGCTCCAAGAAACAAATATATTTAACTAGTTTCAAACCCAAAACTTTAGCACCTTGATGAAAACTCTAAATTAGAGATGAAAACCTAAATCAGAGTAAAATATGACTCTTAAGTTTGTAACAGTACTCAGAAATTACTTGAGTCTGAAGCAAATGCAGGTGGTGAGAGGTGAGAAATGGCCCTCCTATGACCAACCTGCAGCCCTGTCTGATGCATCACAAAAATCTCTAACCTGTCTTTTTCTCAGAGACTCAGAATAGGCTTTTAGTAAAAACAGCACAATTTCAGTCCCTTGTTCAGCCTTTCCATACCTTTTCTGCCTGAAAACATCCACATCCACAACTCCTCCCAGTGCAGGGACAGTAAGCCCCAGCCACCTCAAACACACACATTCATCTTGCCCACATCCCACATCCCTCTTACTGGCTCCAATATGCTTGATGCATCCTTTTTTTTACTCAAAAACAACTCTCATTCACACCTAAGGCCCAGCCCACTGACCAGATGGGATTGGGAGTATGGCAGGGACCTTAAGCACCAGGGGGTCCCACTCTCTAGCCAGAGTTGTGTATATGGTACACACCCCTGTGGCCAGGAGCTGTGAGTCCCTTGGAGGACCTGCCCAATGCCAAGAACTATTTCAATGGAGACAGCTACCTGTATTTATTTTCTCTAACACCACGTTATTTACTTCAGGTGGAAAATTACCAATAGTCACATACACATGTGTAATTTTCATGTATGTGGGAATTACCAACAGTCACACACATGCCTTCTTCTTTTTTGGTCTTTTGATCTTTTTTGAGACAGGGTCTACCTTTAGTCTCAGCTGGCCTGGAACTTGCTCTGTAGACCAGGCTGACCTTGAGCTTACAAAAACTGCCTGCATCTGCCTCCCAAGGACTGGGATTAAAGGTGTGTGTCACCACACCCGGTCCCAAGGGCAACAAAACTGCCCCACCCAAAACAAAATCCAGTCCAAGAATCCATTTCCAGTCCTGAATCTGGTCCACAAAGGTCTTAAAAAATATAGATAATTTCAAAGCAAGCAAGTTACCTTTTGAAAGTAAACACAAACCAAAATGGGATCTTTAAACAGTCAGCTCTGAGGCCGATTTCTATAGCAAAACCACAAGGTGGAGATGGCACTGGCATGTGCAGTGAGGCAGCGGAGAAGGAACAGTAAAAGGAAGAAAAAAGACTGCAGAGGGCAGAGAAAGAGAGGGAGAGGAAAAAGATAAGTGAAGTAAGTCTTTTAGTCTCAGAAGGAATAGAGAGAGGGACTAGAGTGAAGGGCAAAGAATGCCTGTACATACAAGCATTCTGACCATTTACCAGAGCGCTGGCAGAAGTCTCTCAAAGCTGAGAATTCGGAGATCTAAGGTACTTAAAGAGTGTAGGAGACACTCCAAGGGTGTGAGGCCCAGGGCCTCTCCTTTGGAGTGTGAGGCTCCCATATTGGGAGTCGGAGGCTGAGGAAGAAGGGAGAGGGAGAGAGAGAAAAGAGGTCTGTAGGAAGGAAAATAGATTCTTTTTAGTCTCATCACCCACCCAAGCGCTAAGGCGCATCTGCCCTAGTTCTAAGTGGGTGCTCAGAGACCCCAGGTCCGTGTGACGAGTGTGGGAATCACTGAAATCGGGGCCTGCAGGACTGTGAAGTTGGCATCCCAAAAATCACAGAGGAGGCCAGAATTTGGGTCCAGAGTCTGTCCCCAGCGTCATGGTAATAGACAGCAAACTGGACAGGGAAAATCAGAGGGGATCCCTGACTTAGCCGGCACTCAGGGATCCAAAAAATGGAAACGGAATGGGAGACTAAAAAGAATGGAAAAAGAGGATCGGAGAGAAGGCAGATGAAAAACAGTAGTTAGAACAGGAAGTGTCGAGGCAGAGGGTGCAGCTAGAGGGGGCAGAACATACACAGGGTTACACAGAAGGCAGGGGTGGGAGACAGAATCTCCCCTCACTCAGGTGCCCGGCCGGCCAGCCAGCCAGCCACCCGCGAGGCGACTTAGGAAGTCTTACCATGAGGGCCACATGTATAAACCCCGTGCTCGGTCATCATCACGAGTGTGATGAGTTCCCAATGAGGTGAAACGACTTCGGTGGAACCGCGGGTTAGGGCCCAATCGGATTCCGTAGCCCAAGAGCTGTGGAACCATAACACACACTCTTAACTCTCACGCACAGTCACACTGGAATGGAGTAGGGTAGGATAAGGAGAAGAGAGAAGGTACCTTTGGCTGAATGCTGGTGGATGCTGTTGTAGCCTGTGCTCGGTATCCTGCTTACCGGCTACCCTGAAGCTGCTCCGATGGGCGTGGGGGCGGGGGGAAGAAAGAAGATCCGAGTCACGGCACCAGAATGTAAGGTTATGGCGCGCTCCCCCTGGAATGAAAGGCCACGAGGTCTAAGTTCTTCGGAGCAAAGTTTAATTCAGGGTAGCTGGGGCTAGGCTCAGGGGAGAGATAGAGCCAAGCACAATATGGAGTCTGGCTTGGGAATTTAAGGGATAAGGTGGGAGTGGGATTCAGTGAGAGTGGGGTGGGTCGGAATCTGGAATCTGGCTTCCAGAAGGGTGAAGGGTGAGGCGGAAGATTCCTGAGTAATTAGTGGTGGCCTGCTTTAGCATAGCCAAAGGCTATGCCTGGTAGAGCATGTTCTAGGACCTCTGGTCTTAGGTGTCTCTGCATTCCAATGGGCTTCTGGATCTCACAACCTGACAGGTAGATAGCTTGGCACAGCCCAGATCTCATAGACAATGTTGTAATTAAAGGTTAATTTAAATATTTATGTTCTGCCTTGTAACATATTTTGGTAGCTGATTGAAGTTAGGTTGGGTTTCCTGCATTTCCTAGCACCCAGAGAGCTTTGTCATACTGGGAATGACCTCTGGGTGACACAACCCCTAGGAAAAGTGACTGCTGAGCACGTGAGCTGGCTCTGGGACTGGAGAACTGAATGACTGCTTCATTTTACTTCATTTCTTTTTATTTTTAAAAGACACATGTACTTTGAGGACTTGTGAGATTATGACCAATGAACTCTGAAACATTTAAAATGTTTAAAATATGCTTTTGGGGGTGCCGGATTTGGTTCCCAGCACCCACATGGCAACTAAAAACCATTTGTAACTCTAGTTCTCAGGGGTCTGACTCTCTCTTCTGACCTCTTCAGGCAATGCATGACACAGTGCGCCCAGAGACATGCACAGACATGCCGGCATTACACTCATACACATAAAATAAAAACAATTAAAATTTCTGAATAAAATAAAGAAAATGTGCTTTTGTAGCGCACGCCTTTAATCCTAGCACTCAGGAAGCAGAGGCAGAGGCAGGCAGATTTCTGTGAGTTCAAGGCCAGCCTGGTCTACAGAGTGAGTTCCAGGACAGCTGGGACTACAGGGAGACCCTGTCTCGAAAAGACCAAAAAAAAAAAAAATTACTTAACTCCTTTGAACCAAGTGCCCAGCTGCTTTTCTCTCTCCCCAGATTCCATCACTCAGCACAAGGTGTGTGAATTTGAAAACTACCTGTTGCTACAGTGACCTGTGGTAAATCCAACAGTGAAGAGAAGGAAGTAGCCTGCAACAGGAGACATCCCGCAAGTTCCCTCGCCTGCTGTGGGTTTTACCTTTGAATGTGTGTGTTTGTTTTCCTGTGGTGCTGGCGATGGAACCCAGGGCTTGCTAGGCAAGAGCTCTGCTTCTTTCTCCATCTCCAGCTTTTCTCCTCAGAACTCTTTAATGTAACTAATTAACCTGACTCATTTTGTGATTCAGAGAAGTCTTGAGCTTCAGAGAAGTCTCCAGCACCATTTGGGCTTTTTATATAACAATGCTAGTAATGATCATGATTAAAAGTCACAGAACCTTTGTCTTTCAAATATTGTACTCTGAAATAAAAAGTGGAAATTTATTTTAACTTGCTTTTATACTAAAAACAGTCAAACTCCCAACTTTCCTGGCTTAGACTCTGAGATCTTTAGCAATGTGTCATATCTTCATATACAAGGATGCACATATCTTTATAATGTATCTAGACAGGAAAGATGTTCCTGTGTTATTTAAGGTTGTATTTAGATTTCTGAGATTGTTGTCAAAGCACTGAAAGAAGACAGGTAAGACAGTGTTTTAGGAATGGAACTTCTGCTGTCTAAATGGCCTGGACACAGAGCATTGCAAGATAAAGGCCAGAGCCTCCAGGGCACACCCTGAGGCCCACCATCCCCTAAAGGAAGTCAGTAGCGGGAACTGGATTGTGTCAGAGATGTCCAACCCTCCCACCATGGCCTGTGTGCCCTGTGCACTCAAGGATGGCTATGTATGTGGTCTAACACAAAATTATAAATGTACTTAAAATATGAGGCAGAAACTCAGGTGTTGGTTTATAGGAACTAATTAGGCAACCAGAAATCAGGAGAGATGAGGGAGGAGCTGGGAGGGTTGTCTGCACAATGCGCCTGGAGGACGGGGCTAAGCAACCCAGACGGAGATGACTGTAAATCTATGCTGCATTTGCCTCTCGGTGGGAAGTAATGATTTTATTACTTTGGGGACCTCCCTGCCCAATGTCACTAGCAGTGCCACACTTGACCTAACCAGATCCTGACCCACCCAGACCAGCCTGGGATTCCCCAGAAAAGTCTTGTTTAAACAGCAGTCCATGTGACTCTCATGCACCCAGAGTTTGGAGTCTCCCAGATACCAGCACTCCTGCACACACCCACTCAGGCCATGAGGGGCACATAGCCTCTTTCTGAGAGGCACAGGGAGACATGGGTGTCTGGGTTTTTTTGTTTGTTTGTTTGGTTTTGGTCTTTTTGAGACAGGGTATCCCTGTAGCCCCAACTGTCCTGGAACTCACTCTGTAGACCAGGCTGGCCTTGAACTCACAAAGATCCGCCTGCCTCTGCCTCCCGACTGCTAGGATTAAAGGCGTGCACCACCATGCCTGGCAAGCGTGTCTGTTTTAAAGAATTTAGAATAATGGGATTCAAATCCAGACACAAGCAAAATGTATATTAACTCTGTCCATAGCCCCATTTTATAGAGTGAATATTCTATATTATGTGTAATTTCTAACAAATGCAGGTAAACAACCAAAAGTAGGCATCACCAAGGTCATTTTTCCCTTTCACTTTGGATGTGTAAAACTGTTAACAATTTGTTGTTTTGTTACGCAGAGCAAGTGGTCTCTGTGCTTCCCTGGCCCTTGCTTCCTCTTGTCACTTTATCCAGCCACACTGGTTAAGTCCGGGGTTGGCTGGCCTCACTCTTTAGGCATCCACTCAGCCTCCTCCCCTGCAGCTCTAGATCACAGAAGTCCCCCTCCTCTAAACACGCGGTTGTTCCTTCTGATGAGCAGCTGCAGCCCGAAGCTGTCGGCAAGCGCCGTGAGCCCCTCCCGCGTGGCTTCTGGGTTCCTCCACTTTGCTCTGGATTGATTTTCTCCACAATGAATTTATTAAACAGGTCAGATCATCAGGAACCCTTTGCACCATCATGTCTAACACTAACCGTTGGATTGTGTTGACTCTCCTTTTCCTCAACAACCCTTTGAGATCTTGAAGTTCAAATGAAGACAAATTGCCTAGTGCATCAGAAGGGACATAAAAGCACAAGGCCTGGCACCTCTGTCACTTTGCTCATCAGAGGCCCATACTGGCTAATTTAAAGACTTGAAGACAAACGCCAACTCTGAGGGCAGATCCCAACACTGATGAGGCTGTGTGTGGACACCTGTACACCTTTGATGGCCGAATCAAGTGCCACCCATGTGGCACTTGATGTGATTTTTGTGTGTGGGCATCACACCCAAGGCCTCAAGCATCCTAAGCAAGTGGTCTAACATAGCTCTATTGCCAGCCTTTGACACAATCAGCTGCTTGAGAAGGCAATCTGTTGCTCAATATGGAAACAGGAATGTTATGTCCTAGGTGCATAATCCTAATAAAATGTTCTACCGGAAGAAAAACTACACATACCCTGTGTCTTGTTTCCCTTTCCCGATCTGACAAAAGCAATTAAAGGAATAAAGGGTTTCTTCCACCTCATGGTTCAAGGGTGTACTCCATCGTGGCAGAGAACCCAAGGCAGCTGGACCTTGAAGCAGCTGCTCAGGTCGCATTCACAGTCAGGAACAGAGAGTAATTCAAAGAATGAATACCGTCCCTCAGCTCCCTTTATACACTAACAGCCCAGAACCCCAGCCAGGAAATGGCACAACCCACAGTTAGCATAAACATCCCCCAAAGACATGCCCAGAGGCCTGACTCCCAGGTGACTAGATTCTATCAAGTTAACTATGAACAGGAGCCACCACAGCAAGGATATTCATTGTAGTATTAATCACCTCGAAAAGAAGATGGATATTCACAAAACAATCTATTTAGACATCAATCTGCTTAAATGCAAGCAGCAGTTACAATTATGAAAACTGCTACAATGTAGGAAATAGTATACGAAATAAAGATACTTTAAACAACTGTTCTAGTGTCAACCATGTATATTGAGATACAATGAAAATGTAAGGGTAGCATGGAGAAAATTTTTGAGTGAGGTGGACCACGACTGAGTTTTCTGATTTTTGTTAATGTTCCAATATTTGATCAGTAATACTTCTAATCAGTTTGAAATGAAAAATTCAGGCACCTGCATACTCAGAGCAAGCGCACGCAAAGCTCCTGCCCTACGCAGTTCGAGTGCTGGATGTGGGCTGTCGCTTGGCCTGCATGTCTAATTTTCTGTGCCCGAATTACTAAAATGCCCCTCGCCTGGATGTCTTTATCTCAGACATAGGACCTGTGAGCCTGCACGGCGTACAGTGCTCGGAAGGTGGACACTTTGTTACGGGACGTCGGGGTCCTGGCCAAGCTCCTCTCCTCTTCTCCTCGTTCTGGGCTTCGCTGTTCTTTATTCACTTCCATTCTTTTCCCCTTCTCCTATCTCCTGGTTTTCACTTCCTTTCAGGAGGCCACCGTGAGCGGCAGGAAGGTGGAGGAGATCATTCTGAAAGTGCACCCATCAGCACAGCCACCTCCTTTTTGGAGCTGGTCAAAAGGCTCCTACCGCCCTGGGGTTCGTCACCATGGGGTGGAATCTTTCCCCCTCACTTTACCTGTCCCTGGTTTCATCACATCAAATCGGAGACTCGCTGGTCAGCCATTCTCAGGGCCCCTTACTGAAACCTGTGGCAAGTCAGTTGATGTTCTTTCACCTGGTGACAGTGGACCTGTGCTCACATCCAGGGCAGGGCACCCTTGGGAAAACTGTGCTCTGAGTTGTGGGTGGATCAAGGCATCTTATTCATGGGATTCCAGTGCAGATTAGCAAACAGCCCTCCCTCCAAGCCATGCAAAGAGAGGAGGTAAGTTGTTTACTGATTTTGTGTCTAGCAGTTATGGACTTCATGGCCTTGACAGCAGGATATGCCGCACTTCGTGGCCTTGACAGCAGGATATGTCGCACTTCGTGGCCTTGACGGCAGGATATGCCGCAATTCGTGGCCTTGACAGCAGGATATGCCGCTCTTCATGGCCTTGACAGCAGGATATGCCGCTCTTCGTGGCCTTGACGCCAGGATATGCTGCACTTCGTGGCCTTGATGCCAGGATATGCCACACTTTGTGGCCTTGACAGCAGGATATGCTGCACTTCGTGGCCTTGACAGCAGGATATGCCGCACTTCGTGGCCTTGACAGCAGGATATGCTGTACTTCGTGGCCTTGACAGCAGGATATGCTGCATCTATTTTCCAGCTACCTGTAGACACCAAGTATGATGTCCTCTGGTCTCAATGTTGCTTTTTCTACTAATTTTAAACTATAAAGTGTATTTATGTGCCAAGAAGACAATATTTAGTTTTCTTCAATATTTGAACTGTTAGCTGAGCCAATAATTAAAACTACTGACCTGAAGCTAAACAAAAGCATGCATATATTCTTTAGGCTAAGCTAACATTTTCTTAGTATGAGTTCCCAGTTTAGGCGTTCCTATTTTCCCAAAGCCTTAAGACCTTCCAGGGCTGGCCTGCACCTATTACTATACAATACTGGCAGCTGCTGTGGCTTTATTAATCTGGTTTCAATTTTTTAGGCATTTGTATTCACAGCTTATCTCTGGGAACACACAGTTGTTCTATCTTGAAGAATCCAGAGGGAAGATTTAGTGAGAAAGTTAATTTCATATCCGTCTGTGGCCTAACCAGT
Organism: Rhizomys pruinosus; assembly: GCA_009823505.1. Taxonomy (NCBI): domain Eukaryota; kingdom Metazoa; phylum Chordata; class Mammalia; order Rodentia; family Spalacidae; genus Rhizomys; species Rhizomys pruinosus. The sequence continues at coordinate 319,833 of VZQC01011307.1, read as the reverse complement.
GCAATCCCAGCCAAAGCTAAGGACTGAGGACTGGGAGGGAGGAGCGGAGCTCTGCCCTGGGCCGGGCCTGCACCACAGGGACAGGACTGTGGCAAGGGGGAAGGCCGGGGCTCCATCAACCCGCTGCACAGGCCTAGAGAGAGCCTTAGAGAGGAGGCTGCCAGACCTCAGGGCTCCACACCAAGAGCCCCTGTCAGCCAGCTGGGGGCCTCAGCCAGCAAAGTGAAACCCTATCAGTAAATTATTGGGAACTGGTCAGAGGAAAGAGGACTCTTCGTCCTGAGGGTGTGGAGTTGCAGATGGTGGGGGCAGGCAAGGGCTCTGACTCAGGAGACCACAAGCCTGTTTCAAAACCAGAACTGGGATGCTGTGCGGGACAAGGCCTTGGCGCAGAAGGAGGTGGAAGGCCCAAGAACCCCCCTTTCCCAGAGTGAAAAAAGGCTGTCACCTCAAGTTGTGGCTGCAGAGCTCAGCCTTCCAACATGGTCGGATCTTACAGAATTATTTGGCATTTTTCTGGGGAAGTCTCACCATACTCCTTGTTAAGGGTTTGTTGCATTCAGGGGTCACCTTACAAGATCCTTTGAGCCCAAATTAGACCTTAACTGTTAACACTCCTGGTAGCCAGGAGTTAGAACAGGTGCATCCTTAATCCTACTGAAAGAGTAAGGAGGTGTGATCTTAGTCTAAGTTACCCTGACACCAGAGGAAAAAGGATGGTGCTTAGACAGCATGGCAATCTCCCGTCATGTTGTTCAAAGCTAGCTCCACATGTCTTTCCCACCTTGGAGTTGTGTGTTCTGTTCTCTGCGCCAACATTCACCTTCTTAGAAATGTCCGAGGTTAGTTCACAGCAAGCAGAATTTCAACATGCCTAGCACATTTATTAAACTCTTATTCTGTATCAATTATATTCCAAGTCCCAAAGGTCAGAATTAGCCAGCACATCTCTGCCCTTAGAGTCTAAGATTGGCAAATCAACTCGTGTGCAAAGTACAGGGAAGGTCCAGGGCAAAACACAACTCTGAGTTAGTTCCGTAATGAATGGGAATAGGCTTAGAAAATACGCCAGGAGAAATGAACATCTGCTTGTTCTTAAAGAAGCATAGGCACGTCGGGAATGCAGCAGGACCAGGAAGAGGCCAGACTCCCACAGCCGAGTGAGAAGGCAGTGTGCTGTGCATCTAGAATGGGGCATGGAAGGAAGTTCAGTGGCCTTGGTCAGATGTGAGCCTTGGCCAGTGGAGAAAGGATCTCCCACTTTCCATGTGAGATCTGTGGGTGGAGACTTTGTACCAGGAGCTTGTGGGAAGAGGGGCGGGACAGGTTTGAGGGCTGCTGGGAAGAGCCAAGAACAGGCAAAGGAGGGCGAGTCCTGAGCTTCAAGCAGGCAGGACTGGTGTTCTCAGGAGGATCGAGGACTACAAGGATCCACTCTGCACACTAAGTACAGGAACAGCCAACAGTGTACAGGAAGAAACAGAGTTCTAGAAGCATCCTTAAAGAGCAGGAAGGGGCAAGCGTGGACAAACTATGCTCCATAAATATACACACTACAAAGCCTCTGCAGATTTCTAAGCAGCCGTCTGTGGCATCCAACCATGTAACTTGCCATTTGCATTTCCAACTATTTAACACGTTCTAATGGTCATCTAAAGATATATAATGACATGTAGAGAATTTTCTCTTGAAGGATGGAGAAGGCTGTGAGAGAGTTGTAGGAATCCTCTGGGCCTGGAAATGAAGTTGAGGATTGTCAGCTCTGAAGTTGGAGAGACCCTAGTACCTGTATGTGTGTACAGTGCACCTGTGAGTGCAGTGTGTTTCTCTGTGTGTGGTGGGGGGGGGGACTAAGGCCACCCAGATAAAGCTAGCACTCAGGAGTTATAGCCCTAGGAGAAGCCACTTCACAAATGACAGAAGGAAATGCCTTGTTTTTCTTTTCTTTCCTCAGAATGGTGATTAATCCTAGGATCCTGCACATTCGCAGGAGCACTCTACCCCGAAGCTATGTCCCAGCTCTCTTTACTTTTTATTTTGAGACAAGGTCTCTCTAAATTATTTACCAAGGTTGGCCTTGAACTCACTATGTAGCCCTGGCAGACCTTAAACTTGTGACCCTCCTTGTAGCCTCTCGACTAGCTAAGATTCCTAGCCTACAGCACCTACGTGGGCTTTTTGTCCAGGCTGTTCTTGAACTCCTGGGCTCAACAGATCTTCTCATGCCAGCCCTCCTGCTTACCAGGACTACAGGTGCACCACTGTGACCAGCTGGAGGTGAGGTGGTTTTTGTGGTTTTATTATTTTTGGGGCGGGGGTCTTTTTGAGAGAGGGTCTCCCTGTAGCCCCAGCTGTCCTGGAACTCATTTTGTAGACCAGGCTGGCCTTGAACTCACAAAGATCAGCCTGCCTCTGCCTCCTAGGATTAAAGGTGTGCACCACCACGCCCGGTGGAGGTGAGTTTTTATCTGATCCCCAGGCAAACATGGCTCCCAGGAAGAAAAGCCCTCTGCTAGGCTTCTGAAAATCCTCACAGATAAAATGACTCTGAAATGGCTTCTGAAAATCCTCACAGATAAAATGACTCTGAAATGGCTTCTGAAAATCCTCACAGATAAAATGACTCTGAGGTTGAACGGCACACAGTTCAAATGAACCACATACTGTTAGGAAAATGAGGACCAAAGACCTCAAACATTGACACCACCAGATGTAGATGATAAAATTAGAATGTCTGATAAACAAGGTGGGCAAGGTGCACAGTCTTGTAATTCCAGCCTTTGGGAGGTGGAGGCAAGAGGGTTCAAAGCCAGCCTCAGATACCCAGCATTTCAAGACCAATCTGGAAACAAACAAAAATTTCAGCAAGTTAAAGCAAAGTGAAAGGAAAAAAACAAACAAACAAAAAACCTGAAAAAGGAGCAAGATGTCCTCCAAAATTACAACTAAAAAGTTGATGCAAATGAGCTCAGTAAACGAACCAGATGCTTGGTTACCTGGGCCCCACCCAATGATGGAGAATGAAAGGCAAAGCATCTCCATTGAAAACAACGAAGACTGAGAAGAATGCTTGCCTTTGTATGTAGGAGATGCTTTAGACCTAGGGATGAGAGGGCAGGGTTGTGTGATCAGAGAGGGGAAGGTGGATCCATCTTGCAGTTCCCCAAAGTTGATGTTGGGAAACAGTTTTGACTAGAAAATGAGGCCTGGCTCAGCCAGCACAGCTCCAGAAGACAGCAAGTGCCCTCTGAGTTCAGGCCCACTCTTTAAAACTGGGAGTATTTATTCAGGTATAAATGTAATGTCGGCATGATAATACCACACAAAATGATCTGATAAGGTCAAGTTTGAAAAAGAGAAACTTTATAGAGACTAAAAATAATAGTACTTAAAAGCTAACAGTGCTTCTGGTGTGTCTGACCTGTGGCCTTGGGTCTCATGCCTCCCAGGATAGCTATGAATGCAGCCTGTTGGACTGAGTGCCCCCCACCCCTACCCCCACAGACCACCCAGGTGCAAAACCAAACCAAGAAACTTATATACTTTAAGATGCAGGCAGGTGGGGACAGAATACCATCAGCCCCAAGCCCTCATTGTCCCAGTGTCTATGTTTGTCCCAGTGTCTGTCTGCAGAGGGAGAAGGAGAGATGCTTCAGGCGGTGTGTGTGGGGGTGACATACTCACTGACTGCAGCAGAACCACGCAGTGAACAGCAGCTGCTCCTACAGAGCACAGCAGAGCCCACTGGACAGCACTGGGTTTTGCCCTGTCAGTAGCTGTAAGAAGATCTGAATCCTGGGCCACTACTCCACAAACTCACAACTGACCCATCTGAGTGCCTGTCTCTGCCAGGGCATACCCTAGAGAGAAATGCTTGGAAAAAAGTGAATGAAAAACTGATCATCAAGACATGCCAACATCCCAGCAAAGGCTATGTGTGTGGTGCTGGATATCTGAACTCAGTCCTGTTGCTTACATGGCCAATGTTTTACCAACTGAAGTATCTTCCCAACTCACCATTAACTTTAGACCTTGAAGTAGGCATAAAGGATTTGAAAGAAATATGGCATAGATCACAAAAATCTGCAAAGATAAATGAAGGGACTGTAAAAGCACATCAGAGTCAAAGCCGGCCTGGTCCTCGAGCAAAGGTGTAGAAGTCATTCATCGACAAGGTCCTCGAGGTTTGTCCGTGGAGGCTCAGGATGGCTTCAGATGACAGCATGAGCAAGTGGATGGAAGTGAAATGATCGTTGTTGATGATGCTTTGTCAGACTGGTGTGCATGCACATGCGCGCGCGCGCGCGCGCGCGCGCGCGTGTGTGTGTGTGTGTGTGTGTGTGTGTGTGTGTGTGTGTGTGTGTTTTGTGTGTACACAGGCACATGATTTCAACCCAATTATCTCTGGTTGGTTCCCTTCAGCTCTTCGCTCCAATTTCACCAAAATATTTGTTTTCACCTTCTGGACAGTGGCTTCACCAAGAGGTTCCTATTTCTTTGGCTCCAGAGAGCAGCCACAAGGCGTCACCATGTGTGATTGAGTCTTTCTTGCTGGCTGGATCGTAGCTGCTGACAGACCAACTCTAGACTCTCCAAGTAATCTGGGAGAAATCGCTCCTGTCTGCTGCTCACTAGTTACAAAACACCAATGCCCCAAATTATAGTGTGTGGCATGGCTTTGTGAGGCAGGCATTTGGACTTTGACGGGAACCCTGTCAGAGCTGGCACATGCCTCCTGGACCAAGCCTTGTAGAACCTAATAGAATCTAATTGTTGACAGTAAAAAACGCCGACATCACGCATGTGTTTAACTTTTTTAGAGCAGCAGACCACAGGGTGGACAGTGCCCTGGACTTAAGGTCTGTGTGCTCTCTTTACCAGGCCTTTGACACTGTCCTGAACTGACCCCTGGATCCAGTGAAGGTGCAGGAATGGAAAAGCCTGCTGCACAGTGTATAGTCTGGAGGAGGCTCTGGGGCCTCCACCCAGGAAGCAGCCCTAATCTTTGCAGCTCTGCCCCAACATTTAGAGAGACCAGGAAAAACGAGCAGGCCAGAGCACAGGGTAGCTGGCCAGCCTGTAGGGCAGCTGGCCAGAGAGCAGATGAAGGAGCCCTGAAGGGCCAGATGCTCATGCCCTGGAAGAGGGAAGAGGATAGGCACAGATGGCCCACTGCTGTCCCGGGGAGCTGAAGGCTGTGAGGAGGTACCAAAATTACCTGTTCCATTGCTCACCTCCTATCCAGGGTTCGCATCCTGGTACAATGCTCCATTTTAGCTCAATGCTTCCAATGTCAGGGCTATTCCTGTTTTGGAAGCCACCGAGAGGGTACAGTTTGGGTAGAACAAGAAATGGGGTTTGGGCCACAGTGGCTGTAGAGAGACAGAAGATTTGAGGAAATGGATTCAGGGGAGAATTGGGCTCCCCAAGCCAGTGGGAAGGTGGTTCAAGATTAGTTTCCCCAATGCCTGAAGGACAGCAGGCTGCAGATGACAAAGCTGTGGCCATCTAGGGAGAGGTGTGAGCTCTGGAGCTGGGTCTGCTCTGCAGCATCCAGGAGGTCCAGCGTTTGACAACACTGGACTCGAGACCCTTCATCTTCCTCTCTATCACTTCCCCAGAGACACAGAAAGTTCCTATATTGTGCTGGGCCGGTGCCTCCAGGGAGCATGCAGCTGAGTCCGGGAGGCCAGCAGGCTCGTGATGCTCTCTGTGGAAGTGCCAGCCAGCGCCCTCCACAGAGCAGAGGATGTGAGCCTTCCGCACAGCTGGCCCCTAAAGACCATCGGAAGAGACTTGCAGGGTGCTTGTGACCCACCCTGGGGAAAAAAGCAACCCACGCTGGGGTGGTATTGTCTACAGAGAATCAACCAGTGAGGAGGCGTTGAGACCCCAGGTCTCAGCTCTCCAGATGCCTAAGCCAGGCCCCGACAAAAGAGCAGCAGTTACTCAGCCAGCCCCCCACAAAAGAACAGCAGTTACCCAGGTTATACTAGGTGGATAGAGAAGACAGAGAGGCTGTGCCTCCGGCCCATAAGTGATTGAGTCCAGCCACAGCAGAGTACAGAGGGACCAGGTCTGAGCTGGGCCTATGCCCTCTCCTTCCCTGGGCCTATGCCTGTCAGAGTTCATCTGAGTGGTCCTTATGCATGCGTGGCCGACATCCACATGATGTTTGTTGTTCTCTCCTTGGCTTAGCTCCCGAAAGGACTGGGGAGGGCCCACCAGGGATTTTACCCGAGGAAATAGAAAGATAAAGACAGACATAGAGACAGACACACATACACGGACTCAGAGAAGGCCTGAGGGAATAGACTCAGTTTTATTGTTGGAACTCAGGGCTTATATACTAATCCAGGCATGGGCCAGGACATGTACACACAATTGGGGGCTGGGGCAGGTAATTGGGACAAGGGAACCTCAGGCTAAAATCCAGATCAAAGTTCTTTCCTGAGAGGTCAAAGGACAGTCCAGACTTTCACAGGTCTGTGAGAGACCGCAGGGATCAAGGCTGCCAAAAGAACAGCCACATGTGCCCTCTCCTCCTCCCCTGGGCTATGCCCTCTCCTCCTCCCCTGGGCTATGCCCTCTCCTCCTCCCCTGGGCTATGCCCTCTCCTCCTCCCCTGGGCTATGCCCTCTCCTCCTCCCCTGGGCTATGCCCTCTCCTCCTCCCCTGGGCTATGCCCTCTCCTCCTCCCCTGGGCTATGCCCTCTCCTCCTCCCCTGGGCTATGCCCTCTCCTCCTCCCCTGGGCTATGCCCTCTCCTCCTCCCCTGGGCTATGCCCTCTCCTCCTCCCCTGGGCTATGCCCTCTCCTCCTCCCCTGGGCTATGCCCTCTCCTCCTCCCCTGGGCTATGCCCTCTCCTCCTCCCCTGGGCTATGCCCTCTCCTCCTCCCCTGGGCTATGCCCTCTCCTCCTCCCCTGGGCTATGCCCTCTCCTCCTCCCCTGGGCTATGCCCTCTCCTCCTCCCCTGGGCTATGCCCTCTCCTCCTCCCCTGGGCTATGCCCTCTCCTCCTCCCCTGGGCTATGCCCTCTCCTCCTCCCCTGGGCTATGCCCTCTCCTCCTCCCCTGGGCTATGCCCTCTCCTCCTCCCCTGGGCTATGCCCTCTCCTCCTCCCCTGGGCTATGCCCTCTCCTCCTCCCCTGGGCTATGCCCTCTCCTCCTCCCCTGGGCTATGCCCTCTCCTCCTCCCCTGGGCTATGCCCTCTCCTCCTCCCCTGGGCTATGCCCTCTCCTCCTCCCCTGGGCTATGCCCTCTCCTCCTCCCCTGGGCTATGCCCTCTCCTCCTCCCCTGGGCTATGCCCTCTCCTCCTCCCCTGGGCTATGCCCTCTCCTCCTCCCCTGGGCTATGCCCTCTCCTCCTCCCCTGGGCTATGCCCTCTCCTCCTCCCCTGGGCTATGCCCTCTCCTCCTCCCCTGAGCTATGCCCTCTCCTCCTTCCCCTGGGCTATGCCCTCTCCTCCTTCCCCTGGGCTATGCCCTCTCCTCCTTCCCCTGGGCCTATGCCCTCTCCTCCTTCCCTGGGTCTATGCCCTCTCCTATGTACACTGATCTGCGTGCACAGTTCTAAGCACTGAGGCCTATTTCAGCTTTCACCCAATTTGCCAATGCCTGAGGCAGTTGTGAAGCCCCACATCACCTCAGAGGAACATCTGCTGCCTTTTTTCTTCATTTCAATTCTTTTTTTTAATTTTTAATTTTTTAAATTATTTTCTTATGTGTGTGAATGTACTGTCTGTAAGTAGGTTTGTGCACCCATGTTGTGCAATGCAGCAGAGTTCAGAAGAGGGTGTCGGATTCCCCTGGAACTGGAGTTAAAGATGGTTCTTAGCCGCCGTGTGGGTGCTGGGAATCAAACCTGGGTCCTCTGCAAGAGCAGTCTGTGCTCTTAACCGCTGAGCCATCTCTCCAGCCCCTCTTTATTTCAGTTCTTAAGTGAGCAAAAGAAAGTGCAAGATCTATGTCTTTTGCACAGTCTCCTTGGCCCTGCATCCTCAGCATGTCATCATCCCTGTGCCTGTTGTTCCAAAAGCAAAAAAGATACACCTGGCTTTCTATGGTTTCACTCATCCACCAGCAGCCACTGCCCAAAAACATTAAATGGAGAATTCTAGCAATAAACAACTTTCAAGTTAAATTGCAGACCATTCTAGTAGAATAATGAGCTCTCCCACTGCCCCACCCAGGACAAGGACCATGCCTTGGTCCAGTGTATCCACACTGTGTACCCTACCCACCTGCTCAGCACCTTTGGCTATCAGACCAACTGCGATGTGATGGTGATGGTGTTCAAGGAACCCTTCCACGGAGGCCTAATGCAGCACTCTCCTCACACCATCTCATCACATGAGCATAGCCTCATCTCACATCCTTACCAGCAGGGTTCTTAAGTGCAGAAAGATACTTAGAGAGGGGCCACTTACTCCAGTGTATTGTTATAATTATTCTATTTACCGTAGTTGTCACTAATCTCTTACCAGGCCTAATTTACAGACTAGCTGTGTCACAGTCATCCAGGCAGAGGGGCCACTTACTCCAGTGTATTGTTACAATTATTCTATTTTACCGTAGTTGTCACTAATCTCTTTCTGGGCCTAATTTATAGACTAGCTGTATCACAGTCATCCAGGCACTGTTGGACCAAACACCCTGAAGATGAGGAGGTGAGAAGGGCTGTGAAGGTACGAGAGATGATTTCGGGTCCTCCTCTTTGGCTGTGAAGGTACGAGAGATGATTTCGGGTCCTCATCTTTGGCTGTGAAGGTACGAGAGATGATTTCGGGTCCTCCTCTTTTCCTGTTCTCCCTCCTTTGAAAGAAAGGTGAACTGTGGATCCAGAATACCCAGACAGTCAGAGGAAGGAGACAGGGCTGCTATGGGCCACCCGCAGATGTGCCACTGGCTTTGCCCTTCAAAGGGGCATCCATTCAAAACAGAAACAGCTTCATTTCCCAGGCCCCTCTCCGCTCTCTGCGAGCCTCCTTTTCTGCCTCCCCGTGAACCCTAGAGGGCTGTTCAGGCCACTCTGATACCCAAGTCTGTTCCCAGGTCAGAACTTCATTCCTTGACCATCTTCATCAGTGTTTAGTCAGGTGAGTCGCTGGATAGGAAATGGTCTTTTTCGGAGATTAATAGCATAGGGACTGAGGGGCTCCCCTCTGTGGGAGCCACCATTCTAGAATAGCCACTGCCACTAGGGTTAAGTAGCTTTCCCCAGGTCACCCCCTTCTGGGAGGCAGAGGAGAGATGCAGATTCCAGTTGTGTGATTCCAAAGCCCATGATTTTCCAAACGTGCTTCCAGAAGGCTCTTGAGGTATCAATTACTTCAGACTCACCCTACTTGGCCTCAATGAGACCAATGCATGGGATTAGAATTGTGGCCACACACCACTCTCTGGCACCCCAGGGACAGCTCTGTGACAAAATAATCATGTGGACAAGGGAATGTGGGTTGGCACAAGAAAAGCACTCTCACAGATCCAGAATATTCTATCAATGAGTCCCCACCGAAGCTCAGCTAGGATGCAAGTCTCTGCTTTAAGTACCTTCTGAAGTTGCTTGCCAGCAGGTAAAGAATAAGCCACAGCAATCACACAGGCTCTGAGGGAGAAAGGGAGGGGGATTTAACCCAGCTCAGTACATTTACTTTTACCACGTGAGTCTCTTATCATGAAATACTCACTTCAAAATTACTTAGAATTAACTAATCATACAATGCCATCTCTGCCAAACAACATAAACCACCCTGTGGACAAGCATAATAAATAAATTGAACATAATGGCTTCATAATTTTTATGAAATGGACGTGATTCTCCAAGTTATGAGTAGAGGCCAATAAACTATGATAATCACGGACAGACTGGAGAAAAGATAAAATCATGTCAAGAACAGCACATCTGTGTAAATTGGATTATGCTAACGCAATCCATTGTGGGGACTGTGCACAGGTCACAGCTGGACACTCCAGTCTGCAAGGATCATGCTGAGGTGTTTACCCTTCACATGTAATAAAGTTTCAACTCACCATCACAGCCAGAGACAGGACCATCGAGTTCTCGGGATTCCCTGGTAAATATGGTTAACCAGAAACACTTTTTCAGCTCAAAAAAATGTTTCTTTTCTTCTTGTAGTAAACGCAGTGTGCTGAGCAGTCTCCCCCCTGCAGAACTGCAGGCTGGGTGTGCCCTGTGTGTGACAGCTCCTCTCCAAGATGGCAGCTGTCACCATCAGAGCAGCGGCAGTGCCTATTTTCTTTTTTTTTTTGTCTTTTTGAGACAGGGTCTCCCTTTTAGTCCCAGCTGTCCTGGAGCTCACTCTGTAGACCAGGTTGTCCTTGAACTCACAGAGATCCACCTGCCTTCGCCTCCCAAGTGCTAGGATTAAAGGTGTGCGCCACCACGCCCGGCTTCGCAGTGGCTATTTTCATAAGAGCCCCTGAGACCAGGCTTGTTGAGTGCTGGTGCTCCCTCACAGAAGCAGGGTACATGGTGAAAAAGGGCCTTTGGGCTCTCACCTGAGAGTCCAGCTACTCCCTCCACCTCCCAGACATTTTAATGCAATTCTACTCTAAATTTCACATGCCCTCATGGTTTTGGGAGAGGCTTGAGTTTATAGAGAGTAGATTACTGAAAGGGACTCCATCTATGCAGCCATGGGAAGTCATTGTTCGTGCTGGGATGAAATTTCCAAGTTGCGTAGCTGACTTGGGGTCATCCACACTCCTGTAAGTAACCCTCACCCATCTCTGTAAACTCAGTATACTCACTGGTTCCCCAAGCTGAACTCTGGTGAAATACACTTTGGGTTGTTGGTGGTATACTATAAGGAAGGGGCATTCCATGTGTGCAGAAAGCCTTGGAGAGTGGTGAATGTATAAATAGCTCTGCCAGAGAGCCTGCTGTTTGAGTATCTGATAGAAATTCACCAAATTTTAAATGACCTATTTTCAGTGAAAATATGGGCAGTAAAGACAGGGGACCTCTGTGAAAGCTTGGGAGGGGTGGGGGGGTGGGCTATTCCCATAAACAAAACCCTGTCACGTCTTCTGGCTAAGCTTCCACACTAAGCACTTATTTGGGGGCAGGGGTGGGTGAAGCAGACAGTCCTCTCACCTGGGAAGCCCATCACAAGGATGAGGTGCCATAGAGGTTTGCCTTGACTAAGTACAGGGATAGGAATGAAATGGGGTGAAGGGTTAGAAGGAAAGGAAGAAGAGCAATGTGGAGATACACGAGTCGATACAGAAAACAGGTTAAGAAATGTCTGGGTTAAGCCACAGAGTTCAGAGGCTGCTCTGAAAGAAAGGCCACCGCGTGGCTGGAGGTGCCCGAGAGGAAACAGGGCATTTACAGACAAAGGAGTGTGCTACCTGCCCAGGTGGACTAAAGTACAGGGTGCGAGGTGCCCACAAGGCGACCATTGTACCAAGAGTGTGTTCTGGAACTAGCTGGCCCGAGGCCAGATGCTTGTCTGACACACCCTCCAAAGCAACAGACGCTTAAGCAGATCAGTGGGCATTCCCGTCTGTGCTCAAGGAAGCCCCTTCTGACAGGGTGAGGCAGCCAGTTGGCGTGGGGACAGAAGTCCAGACGCAGGAGGTCACTGTTTAACAATGATGAATGATGATGAATATCCAGGTCTTTCAGGCCTTGGTTCCCAGCTGCAGGTTGTGGAACATTTAGTACATGGAGTCCGGCTGGAGGGCTTGGAGCCTTACCTCATTTCCTGTGTGCACTCTCTGCTTCCTGTGTTCAGTTGAGATGTGATCTCTCCTCTTCCTTCTCCCAGGATCAGCCTGGGCTGCAAAATATACTAATGACACCTGTTACATGGCGAATCTCTGTGTAAAGAAACAAAGACTGGGGATGTAGCCGGCAGAAAAGGGCTTGTCTAGATGTTCGAGTTACCCTCTGTTGCTGAGATAAAAACGCAAACCAACTTGGGGAGGAAAGGGTTTATTAGGCTTAGAGCACAGTCGGTCATCAAGGGAAGCCAAAGCAGGAACTCAGGCCAGGAACCTGGAGCACAGACCATGGAGGAACGCTGCTTACTGGCTTGCTCCCCAGGCCTGTGCTCAGTCTTTTTCTTTTCTTTTCTTTTCTTTTTTTTTTATAAAAGGAAGAGTTTATTTGAGCTTATGATTGACAGTTACAGGAAATTAGAGTCCATTGTGGTGGGGAGGCATGGTGGCAGATGCTGTTGCAGAAAGCCCAGGTTCATATCCTCCAATGAGTACAGGAAGCAGAGAGAGACTGGAGACTGCAAGGCTTGTTAAACTCACTAAGCCCGCCCCCACTGATGTACTTCCTCCAGCATGGCCACACCTTCTAAGACCTCCCAAAACAGTGCCACCAACTGAGGACAAAATGTCTGAATACTTGAAGCCGATGGGGGTCATTCTCATTCAAACCATCACATTTCACTCCCCGGCCCCCATAGGCTCTTGATCATATAAAATTCAATGCTTTCTTATACAACCCAGAGCCACCTGCCCAGGGGCAGCATTGCCCATAGTGGACTGGGCCCTCACAGACATGGCCACAGGCCAATCCAATGAAAGCAATTCCCCAATTGAGGTTCTCTCTTCCCTGGTGTGTCAAGTTGACACTAAAGGTTTCTAGAAACTAGATGCAAGGCCTTAGGTTTGGTCTGTAGTGCTGAGAGGGGGGAAGGGAGTGGGAGGAGAGGCACTACTATGTAACATTGAATACGTAACCTCAAATAAATACTGAAAGGCACAAAACATATTTCCCACTCCCTGTTTGGAATCTTCCAGGTGCGTGCTATGCTTTATTTGTGGCCCAGGCCTGAGTGTCCCCAGTATCTTAAGGCTCACTAGGCTTCTATCTCAGGTCACTCAAATGGGAGCCATGAAATGGACCCTTCTGACCTCTTGGGTGCAGCTCTACCATGCTTGATTCCTTAGCAAAGAACCTGTTCTGTTGCCATGAAAATAACTGAGAAGAGGCTGTACCCTCAGCTTCTGGGGCACCTCTTCGTCTCTTTGTCTGTCTACCCCTAGGTGTTACTTCCAGGTCCACAGATGTTCAGCCCCATCCCAGCACTTTCCCTGGTGCATTCTTGTGAGCAAATGCACCAGACTGGACATGCCCTAAAATCATCCCACCGTATGAGCTGAGGAGTTCAACTTCTGCTCCATACTGAATTCAATCCTCAGTGCCCTAAAATCATCCCAGCGTATGAGCTGAGGAGTTCAACTTCTGCTCCATACTGAATTCAATCCTCAGTGCCAACGACGATGTAGGTGCACAAGAATGCTTTTGGTTCAAAATTAAAAACAATTACTGTTTTCTTATCTGAGCACATAAAAGTTTTACCACAGAAACCTAAGCATCGTGGGTAATGAATTTCCCATACTGAACTGGTCAGAGGGCTTCACTGCTGCTTTGTTTTACTGTGAAATCACTTTGATCTGAGGCACAGTCAGTAACGTGACTCCTTTGAGGAGTCTGCCAGGATAGAATGCAAGAGAGCGAACCCATGTGAAACCCCATGAGCTGGGATGTTGATCGAGTAAGGCCAAGGATTGAAGGGCTGAAGCCCACGCTTTCTTGTCAAGGCTCCAGTTCTGGGGATTTCAAATCTGACTGTAGATTGGACTCATCAGGGGACTTCCTGCCCCCAAAATGACCATGGCGGGAACCTGTAGTCCCAGAGACTCACCAGGATCCCATGTGTCTATCTAGTACAGAATGAGTATCATTCTGTTGTCCCTAGCCATGACATGAACATGGAAAGACCTTTCAGAAGAAACTGAAAATGGTTCTGAATACGCTTTCATTTAACTATTATTCGAATGCACAAAGTAAGGGTGGGGAATGGCCTGTTCCATGCATGGAGTGCTCTAGGGAGTCTGTGTCACTGAGAGGTGAGTTGGGCCACTCAGGGTTTCTCTGGATGCCTCTTTAGTTGCCTTTAAGATCAGCCCTTATGGGGCTGGAGAGATGGCTCAGTGGTTAAGAGTAGTGGCTGCTCTTCCAGAGGACCTGGGTTCAGTTCCTAGCATCCACACGGCAACTAAAAATTGTCCAAAACTCCAGTTCCAGGAGGATCTGATGCCCTCTTCTGGCTTCCACAGGCATTGAATGTACATGGTACACTTGCATACATGCAATAACACTCAAACACATAAAAATAAATAAATAAATAAATAAATCAGGCCTTAGTTCTTAGCTCTTCTTCTTTCTTCCCACCTAAAGAATGTGACCAAGTCCACTCAATGACACTAGTCAGCCTGTGAGAGGACAGGCAGGGGCAAAGGTCCCAACCCCTGGGTGGGCTGATGACATGGGAATCTGGGCTAATGATACTAAGAAGTCTTGGTGTGGGACTTGAGGGCCTCCACCTCGAGCATAGCTAGATTCAGGGCACAGACATGAAGTCCAAAATGCTCAGCTCTGAGCTGCAGATCCTCCCACCTGGGCTCAAGCCTGTCTCAGCAGCACTTCCAGCTCTGATCCTGGATCCCGCCTCACCATTTCCAAGAACCCATTCATATTCCTCCCCCACCAGCTGCCCAAGCAAATGGTGTCCACTGCCCCATAGAACCAGGCCTGGTGCACCCAACCATAGTGGGCAGGACTCAGGACCAGGCACAAAGAGTCGCTGGGCGCTAATCATGGAGCCTGCTTGGCGAGGCCTCGGGGATGAGTCCTGCCATCCTGATTCCTTCCAAGGATGGAAAGCATCCCTCGAACTCAAGTTGGGGAAGGCCAACTTGAGCAAGCTATCTGCTGAGGTCAATGCCATCCATAGGCACCTTAAGGTGTCCCAGGCCTCTCAGAACAGCCATCTCTGCATGGATGCGTATTTAAATTTTGGTGGTCAAGGAATAGGACTTTGGACACAAACAGTCTTAGACAGCGACTGGCTATAAGTAGGATGATGTGATCCCCAGAGTATGGCTCAGCTCAGGGATGGACTGGGAGAGGAGAGGAGGGACCACAGGGCATGGAGGGGTCTCAGAGAACAATCTTTATTCCCAGAGCAGAGGAGGCAGAGGCTGGCCGCACAGTCATGCAGACCACTCAGAACGCTGATAGCTTCCCTTGTCACCTTCTAAGGGAGGAATCAGGGCCTAACTTTTCCTCCCAGATCCTCCTTGTGGCTGCCCAGAAACCTGTCGGCCCCCAACAAGACAAGGAGAAGCTGCTGGGACCTGCCAGGGTGGCCACAGGAAACAAGTGCTTCAAATAGGAAGCACATGGCGTCAGAGATGCCGTGAGACAGTCAGAGCCAAGGTAACTAAGGGACAAGTGGTAGGCAGCTGCTGCTTGGGCTTTAGGGGAGACAGCAGGGAAGTTACTAGAAGTTTCCTCCTCCAGCTTAAAGGGGTGTGCAGGGGTCAGCTTTTAGTGACACTGCCCCAAGCAGAAGGAAGAGTTCACTGGGAAATGGGAGCTGTAGGGAATGGGTGTTTTTACCTGTGCAATGGGTTTGTAGAGGCCTGGTCATCCTGCATGAACTGATGCAGAAGCTGGGTGGATTCTGCAAGTCTGACCTGACAGATCTGCATGAGTGAGGATCTTGCTAAGTGGACACGTGCGAAAGCCCAGCTGTCCGCATGAGCAAGACTGGGTTGTTTACCCACCACTGCGCCTACCCATTCCTAGTCAACTCTCAGTCTTTATGTACGGTCCAAGACCACAGGGTTCTGCAAGAGCCAGTTTTCCTTAGCTTTGTTTGTTTAGAAGAACTTCATTCTTAGCATGTTAGTATGTCAAGGAGTTTGATCCTGGCTCTAAAGACATCCCTGACCCCATCACAGCACTGTCCATACTAAGGAGCTCAGAGCACTCCAGAAACCTCTGTCCGGTCTTTTTGCATCCAGCAGAAGCATACTGAGAAATTAACCCCCGAGGCTGGGCATGGTGACCCACACCTTTAATCCTAGCACTTGGGAGGCAGGGGTGGGCAGATCTCTGTGAGTTCAAGGCCAGCCTGGTCTACCCAGTGAGTTCCAGGCCAGCTGGAGCTAAAGGGAAACCTTCTCTTAAAAGAAAAAGAAAAAAAAAAAAAAAAAAAAAAAAAAAAAAAAGCAAACTAACACCCACAACCAGGTGTGGTGATATACCCCTTTAATCCCAGCACTCCTAGAGGCAGAGGCAGGTGGGTCTCTATGAGATCCAAGCCAGCCTGGTCTATGTAACTAGTTCTATGCCAGCTGCGGCTACAGGGAGACCCTTTCCTCAAAACAAAACAACAAAAAAAAACTAACCCCCATTTCCTCAGGACCAGAGGTTACATATTTTGCACTACAGGTGTATTAATCCTACACTGTGTATTTGGGGCCTCTGTGGGGCTGCTGCTATGGTCTGACGGAAAATTAGAAAATTGTTATGTCTCAGAGGAAGGGTTAAAGACTACTGTTTGAGAGGTTGAGAGATAGAATTAGCTCAGTTGGTAAATGTCTGTGGTGCTAGCATGAGAACCTAAGTTTGATCCCACAAGCACCCATGTAGAAAGGCCAGGTGTGCCCGCCTAGCTGGGGAGTCAGAGCAGACCGCCCTCTCTTGATGAATCTGATAGCTCCAGGTTCAGTGAGAGGCCCTTGAAAAAGTGGGATGTTGGGGCTGGAGAGATGCCTAGCGGTTAAGAGTACTCGCTGCTCTTACAGAGGACCCGGGTTCAATCCCCAGCACCCACATGGCGCTAAGAATAGTCTGTAACCCAATTCCCGGCGAACTCCAGTTCCAGGGGGAATCGAGACGCTCTTCTGACCTCTGTTGCATTGCATGACACGGGTGCACAAACTACATGCAGAAATGATTGTCATACATAAAAATAAATAAAAATAAATTAAAATAAAACAGCAGGGATGTTGAGTGGTTGAAGAGCCACTGGCTGTCAACGTCCAACACACTCAGGCACACACACAGGCACACACTCAGGCACACACTCAGGCACACACACAGGCACACACTCAGGCACACACTCAGGCACACACACAGGCACACACAGGCACACACTCAGGCACACACACAGGCACACACTCAGGCACACACTCAGGCATACACACAGGCACACACTCAGGCACACACTCAGGCACACACACAGGCACACACTCAGGCATACACACAGGCACACACTCAGGCGCACACACACAGGCACACACTCAGGCACACACTCAGGCACGCATGCACGCTCTCACAGACTTTGAAGTTGAGTGCTTTATTCTCCCTTGCTTTCCTTTAGTTCAGATGCTTAATAAGTGCTGGAAATTCACTGGGCCACATGAGGGTTTTGTAAACACCCCCATCTTTCACTCTGGTCATTAAACATCTCACCTGCCACAGAATCCAACTCAGAAAATTTGAAAACTAAGAAATTCAAGTTGGAAACAGTGCTGCGCTTTCACATTAAAACAAATTATTTTTTTCTAGGTCAAGAGGTATTTCTTGTCACTTCCAGAATGAGTATTGCAAGTATCTTGACATTATGTCCACAGAAAGACAGCTGATTAGTCTTAATTGCAGGATAAAAGCATGTAGCATTTTCAAGATTTCTGGCTTCACCCTTTAACCCAAAGAATAACTATAAATAGACGGTGAAGTCTGGGATCCCCACGCTAAGTGCTGCTATAAATAGTAAAGCATTTCCCACTGCATTGCTTTCTAAAAGAACATTCTCCACTTCCCTTCTTGGACAACCTCTGGGAATAGAGTGAGTCCACATTCAGAATTTTATGAAGGCAGCTTGACAGAACTTTTAACAAGCCTACCAGCAACTCCGTGTCCCTCAAATGTAAAAAAATAAAAAATTTAAAACTAAGAAAAAAGGATTTCCTAAGTGCATTCATTTTAAACAGATATTTAAATTTAAACAGATATTTCTAAAAAAGGCATTTTCGAAGCCAGCAGTTCATATTTTTATCCACTTTCTCAAGTTCCTGGGAATTTTCTTCTTAAACACAAAATTAAGCCAAAGCCTACCCATTCACAGAACAGTTCTGATCTGAAATATATTCCAAACCTTCCTCAGTCATCCAGTAGCTGGGTCACTTTGGATGCTATAAAGTGAAAGAATGCATTGCCCTCAACTTCCTCCCACACCAACCAGAAGAAGAGGAATGAGCCCCTGGGCCGTCAGGAGTTGGAGGAATTTTCCCCTTTTCTAAGGAGTGCCCATGGGACACCTGTAAAGACACACCCAGATGCCTCCTGTTGCAGGAGCCCTGTTCTGAGCAGCTCTTCCGGGGCCCTGGCTTGGGAAGGTAGAAACGCAGTCCCGACTTGCCTTGCCGACGCCTGCCTGCTAGCAGCCTCTGCTGGTGGTTTTTTTTCTACAGGAAAGCTAGGCAAAGAACGCCAGTGAAAGCAGGCGATCTTGCTGCAAATCCAGTTCGGCTTTGTGTTTTGATTAAATGGAGGCAACAGAGGGGCTGTAAAACGTGCTCAAAACATAAGCTATTTTAAATTTTTTATTTTTATCTTATGTGTATCAGTGTTTGGCCTGGATGTATTCAAGTGTACCTGTGTCATGCAGTACATTTGGAAGCCAGAAGAGGGCATCAAATCCCTTGAAACTGGAGTTAATGGACTGTTCTTGTTGCCCTGTGGGTGCTGGGAACAGAACCCGGGTCCTCTACTAGAGCAGCCACAGCCATCTCTCCAGTTCCCAATATTAGTGACTTTTAAAACAAATGAAAAGCTGAGTTTGGTGGGACACACCTTTAATCGAGCACTCAGGAGGCAGAGGCAGGCAGATCTCTGTGAGTTTAATGCCAACCTGGTCAACAGAATGAGTTCCAGGCAGTTTTAGATTTACAGAAAACATTGAGCAAAGTACCAACCAGATTCTAGTATGCTCCTTAGCACCTTCAATTTCCTCATTACGAGACAGGGTCTCTCTGTGGCTCCAGCTGGCCTGGAATTTGCTATGTAGACCAGGCTGGTCTTGAACTCACAGAGACCCACCTGCCTCTGGCTCTGGAGTGCTGGGATTAAAGGCATGTGCCACCACACCTGGCTTCAATTTTCTTTAATATGTTGCAATGTTGTAGGTCTATTGGTTATCATTTTAATTTATCAAAGTCCACTCCACAGTTTAGTTTAAGGCTCACTGCTTGTGTTGGACATTCTAGAGATTTGCATAAATGTGTCAAAACGGACATTCACAGACTGGCTGTCCTAAAAATTCCTGGCTTTCCATCTGTTTGTTTCCCTTCCCTCCAACCCTCAACGACCAGTCATCAGTCACTTCTATGGTAGTTTTGTCTTTCCCAGAATGCCATGTGTTTGAAAGCATAAGGTTGGCAGCCTTTCCAATCAGCCTCTTTCCCCTAGCAACACACATTTAAGTTTCTTCTGTGTCTTTTCACAGTTCCATAGTGCATTTCTTTTTTTTTTTTTTTTTTTTTTTTTTTTGAAATCGAGTCTCCCTGTGGCCCCAGCTGTCCTGGAACTTGCTCTGTAGACCAGGCTGGCCTCGAACTCACAAAGATCCGCCTGCTTCTGCCTCCCAACTGCTAGGTTTAAAGGCGTGCGCTACCACGCCCAGCAGTGTGTGTTTCTTTTTAGGGCAATAAAATATTCCACCTCCTGGATGTCCCTCAGTTTATTCAGTCACAGACTGGAAGACACCTTGAATGCTTCCAAGGCTTGGCAATTATAAACAATGCTGCTGTAATCACTGGTGTGTGGCCTTTTGTGTGGACAAGTTTTCCTTTGAGTAAATACCAAAAAGTGTGATTACTAGATCACATGGTAAGTACATTTAGGTTTTTAAATTAAAAAATATTTTAAAATATTACATGCCTGGAGTGGTGGTATATACCTTTAATCCCAGCCCTTGGGAGGCAGAGGCAAGCAGATCTCTGTGAGTTGCCTCTGTGAGGCAGCCTGATCTCCATATCAAGTCCCAGGCCAGCCAGGGCTAGCTACATAGTGAGACTCTGTTTCATATTACATTTTTATTTTTGCAGGTGTGTATACATGCAGGCATGCACATGCCGTGGCACACGTGACGGTCAGAGGAAAACTTGCAGGTTGAGTCTCTCCTTTCATCATGTGGGTCCCAGGGATTGAACTCAGATCTTCAGTCTGGCAGCAGATGCCTTTCTCAGTTGAGCCATGTCTGCAGCCCTATGTTTAGCTTCGTGAGAAACTACCAAACTCTCCTCTGCTGTGCTGTGATCATCTGCGTTCCCATCCAAAGGAGAGAACATTCCTGTGGCTCCATATCAGCCTTCCTGGGCGGCAGTGTTCTCTGTGGCCATCACAGATGTGCCTGCATCTCCAAGGCTGCATCTACAATTCCTGTTTGCATATACTGCTGAGTGTCTCCTACAGACTGGGTTGCCCTCTATATAGTTTTTCTGCTGAGATCCCTCAAGATATTTTTTCCAATTTAGAATTATTTATTTTTGTCTTGTGGAGTTCTAAGTGTTCTGCCTATATTTTAGATCTGAATTTTCTAATGTGTTTTGTAAAGCCAGGTGTCCGATGCACAACCCTCCCTGACCACTTAGCATGTAACCTCAGACAACCCTCCCTGACCACTTAGCATAGAACCTCAGACAACCCTCCCTTACCACTTAGCATGTAACCTCAGACAACCCTCCCTGACCACTTAGCTTGGAACCTCAGACAGACATTAGATACTGAGGATTCAGCATGCTGTATCCTCCTCCTTTTCTTTCTTTTTTATTTTTTTTTTTTAGATTTACATTTAAATTTTTTATGTATGTGGGCTGGGCTGGAAAGATGGCTCAGAAGTTAAGAGCACTAGTTGCTCTTGCAGAGATCCTGGGTTTGATTCCCAGCACTCATTTGGTGGCTAACAACCATCCATAACTCCAATTCCAGGGGATCTGATGCTTTCTTCTGACCTCTGCAGGCATTGCACGACATGGGTGCACTGACATGGATGCAAGCAATACACTCAATACACATAAAAAATAAAATAAGAAATACAGATATTTTTTAAATTTTTATGTATGTGTATATGACATGTCTGTGTGTGTGCCACGTTTCTGGGTGCCTGTAGAGGCCAGAAGTGTTGGCTCCTCTGAAAGTGGGGTTATCATCAGTTGTGTGTCACATGATGTTGGTGCTGGGAACTGAACTCAGGTCCTCTTAAGCCGTCTCTCCAGCCCTACACCTGATTATTTTTAAGACTATTTATTTATTTATTTATTTATTGTGTGTGTGTGTGTGTGTGTGTGTGTGTGTGTGTGTGTGTCTGAGTTTTTGTGTGCAGATGCCCGTGAGATGTCATTAGATCCTCTGAAAGCAGAGGTTCGGGTAGTTGTGAGCTTCCATGTGGGTGCTGAGAACTGACCCTGGGTCGTCTGCAAGCACAGTAAGTGCTCTTGATTGCTGAGCCATCTCTCCAGCACCCTCCACTCCTGATTCCTAATGAGTCAAAGTAACAACAAGAAATGTTACGTAACATAAACAGGATACAACAAATATTTTACTCACCTTCAGGGCATTGCATTCAGTGAGATAGGCTGATTACAAAGGACAATGATGTATGCAATCATCTAGTGCCAGATCCACAGTGGCGCAAAGTAGAAGCTGTGCCTGGGGCTGGGGAAAGCCAGGGACTGCCTAGTGAATGCAGCATTTCAGTTCTATGAAATGAACAGAGATCTGGGGTACAATTGTACAGCTATACACTTAACGCTGCTGGGCTGGACGTTTGAAATTAGCTCAGAAGGCAAATTTGTTAATGAAGTGATGAAGTGCTGTGGGAGAACAGATAAAGAAAACAACAGATACATTGCTTTTTTTATTTTGTGTGTCTGAGTGTATTGCCTGCACCAGTGTCATGCAGTGCCCTCGGAGGTCAGAAGAGGGTGTTGGATTCCCCTGGAACTGTAGTTATGGACAATTATTAGCTACCATGTGTGTGCTGAGAATCAAACTCCTGTCCTCTGCAAGAGTAGCCAGTGCTCTTAAGTGCCGAGCCCTCTCTCCAGCCCAGAAATGATTGCATTTCTGTAGAGTATATAATCACTGATCATCTAAACTGCCAAATGGCTGAATGAAGTTTCAAATCGATTGAGTTCATTCGTTTTTTTTTGGTCTTTTCAAGACAGGGTCTCCCTGTAGTCCCAGCTGTCCTGGAACTCACTCTGTAGACCAGGCTGGCCTTGAGTTCACAAAGATCCACCTGCCTCTGCCTCCCAAGTGCTAGGATTAAAGGCGTGCACCACCACGCCCCGTGAGTTCATTCTTTTAAAAGTTTTTTTGGGTTAAAAATATAGCTCAGTTGGTAGCATACAAAACCCTGGATTCAGTCTTCAAGCGCTCCTGCATCATAGGGTGTGACGCTTGGGATCAGAGGCAGGTGCAGAAGACATGCAAGGTGAGCCTTAATTTCAGGTACAAAGTGAGTTCAAAGCCAGCCTGGACTACGCGGAAGCATGTCTCAAAGACAAGAAAAGATTTTGGAGTGAATGCCAATGGCGAGACACAGTCAGCGGAGTGCAAGAAGGCTGTCCTAGACGTGCTCCGAAGATGACATCCTTCACTGAGCAGACCTCAGGAGCAAAGAAAAGATCAGTTGAGAGGCCAGTATCCTAAGAAACACAGGCAAGCTGGCTACTGACAGGGGCGGGCAGACTTAAAACGAGAGCAAAAACATGGAACCTTCAATTCCCCAAAGCCTCTAGTGACCTTTACCACTGCAGAGATTGGTGCACTTTCGTGTGATGAAAGGCAAATATTCAGAGGATGGACCACACACCTTAAGTAGGGAGAAGCAGAGGAGAATGTACGGTGAGCAAACAGCACCACACTGATATGTTCAGCTCGAACTCTGCACCTTCTGTGCATCCAGGACTGACAGAAAGGTCAAACTCCCTCTCTCTGTGTGATTCAGATGCACCATGGAGGTCAGAAAGTAAACACAATACATTGGAGTGAGAAGTCCCTAGAGCTGACCCCAAGAGGCCTCTCCTGCTGTATATGATCTTTTGAAGGAAGTCCTTATGTACAGCCCTCCAGTATTTTACTGACTTCCTCCTGTCTTAGTGCCCACCCCCATGGCGTCTTCCTTGTTTCCTGGCCTCTGTAGACACTCAATCTAATTTAAGTACTAAAAATTCAAAGCTAAAATCTGCTTATGAGACAGAATATACAGCATTTGTCTTTTGGGACCTGGGTTTCTTTAATCAGTTATAGTACTCTCCAGTTCCATCCATTTCTATGAAAATAATTACAAATTGATTTTCAGGGCTGAATACAATTTCATTGTATGTGTCTCATATTTTCATTATTCATTCATCAATTGTTAGACATCCAGGCTAATCCTATTTCCAGTAAATAAGGATGAGCAGATATCTCTATAGCAAGATTTAAAGTTCTTTGGATCCATGAGCAGAAGTGCTATAAATAGAACTATTTTTAGCTTTCTGAGAAATTTCCATATTTCCACAGTGATTATAGCTGAAATTCATATGTAGTAAAATTCATTCTTTGAAAAGTATTGTCTTGTGAGTTATGTGAAAATAACCACAACCAAGTCACATCAGCATTGATCAGAAATCCCCTCGGCTGCTCTTTATAATCACCTGTTGCACCCAGGACACAATGAGCTCAGCCACACTATTTACTACCCCCTGCCTGTGTGATGGGAATGGGCTCTCTCAGTGTGTGGCCTTTAGTATAATTCAGCTGCAGTTCTACCAAGTTGTGGCATATGCCTGTAATTGCTTCACTTTTATTACAGAACAGTGTGACTGAAGCTCCCAGAAAAAAAAAAATAAAGCTATACCTATGTTAAAGACTCAGTGAAGTAGATTGACCAATTAGAACTCAGCGACTATGTAAAGTTGGAATGTTCCAGATGCAAAACCAAAATTATCTTGTGCTATCATCTCCTTAGCCATGCATTAGCTCACCTGTGTGGCTGACCTAGCAACCATTATCAGGTAAAATCCATGAATTGTTGTAACTTGGGAGACCACCAGTTTTCACCAACCCCCAAAACTTAGATTGTCATCAGACAGCATCTGGGACCCAGGAAGACATTCCCCACTTTGATGCGCCCACCCACCTGAGGTTCCCACCAGTGTATTTGCAAAGTGAATTCATTTGTGACTTTCTTGTTTTGTGACTACCAGAATTTGAGTAAGCATTTCTATGTTGGAATGCATCATTCATGATAAGCTAAACCTGTGTTCCCAGGCCATGGCTGGTGTTTGGCTAAGAGTAAACGATCTCCTATTCCCTTTGAGGCAAGCACCGAGTTTTGCATCATTGCCTTTGGCACTTGACCACAAGGTCTCAAGGATGATCCACTTTTGCCAGAGGAGTCATTGGTTCTGTGCCAGGTGCTAGCACCAGAGCCCTGTTGGCTGTGGATGTTGGTGGGTTCCTTCTGGGGCAGGGACTTCTCTTTTGTGCTGGTTCACAGTCTACTGGTTAATTCTGAGCTGGTTGCTGGATTTCCTGTTTATTTCAGGATTTTTGGTTCTCAGAGCATTTGTTTGCCAGTATTTGTCTTTTTTCATTCACTCATTCATTCATTCATTCATTCATTCATTCTTTTTTGTTTTGTTTTTTTGTTTTGTTTTGTAAGACAGGGAGGGTCTCACTATGCAGTCCCGGCTGCACTACAACTTGCTGTGTAAACCAGGCTGGTCTTGAACTCACAGAGATCCACCTGCCTTGCCTTCTGAGTGCTGGAATTAAAGGCGGATTCCACCATGCCCAGCCTATTTGGTTTGTTTCTACTGTACTCCAATGGCCAACACTGCATTTTAAAACACATTTTATTATTATTTTTAGTGTGCATGTGTGTATGGGGGGTGTATGCCATGTGCATGGGGTGGGGGGCTCCCTGTGGAGGTCAGAAGAGGGCATTTGAATCCCTGGAGCTGGAGTTATAGGAAGAAGTGAGCCACCCAACTGGGGCTCTGAGAACTAAACTCTCATGCTCTAACCCACAAAGCTGTCTATCTCTCCAGAGTCCTCAATACTGCATTTTTGTGTCCTCTCCTGTTATTAGAACCTTGCTTCTTTCAGTTTATAAATCCTAGGAGTATCTTATTATAAAGAAGCTAAAGATAAGAGGTACTTGTCCTGCCATCCCAATAGGGCGAAGGGGTCATGGGGAACTCCCCAAAAGTGCATCAGCCTGATATGGAAGCCTAAGACAAAACAGCTTGTTCCTGAGCTTTATTGGTTCAGTTTAAGATATCCGCAATCACCCTGTGTCTTAACATCCTTTACGTTCCTATAAATGTGCAAGATAACCCTGAGACAGAGTTGGAGGAAGCTGCCTCAGGGTGAGCTCCAGAGAACTACTCTCTTAACCATCTCATAAATGTGATCCAGACCCCACCAGCTAAGATGGAAGGCTATGGTTTTCAGGAGAAAAGGAGAAAAGGAGAAGCAGAAATTGCAGCTGGGAGAAGTGGCCTCTGGTTTTCCGTTTGACAACTGTGATGATTCTGCTTCCCAAATACTTGGAAAAATTCGAAACTGTAACTAAAGATAACTTGGCTTTACCTTTCTTCCAAGTTATCTTTAGTTATAGTTTAGAAATATTTGGTATTCCTAAATTGTTTTGTTATTTGTTTTTGTTTTTTCATACTAAACTAGAAGTCCTAGGCAACAAAGAACGATAATGAACAGGCGGCCTGCTTTAAATGGAGTTTAAAAAAAAAATGACATTGATAGTTTTCAAAACTATCAAAATTAAGAAAAATACATGTTAAAAACAGGAAATAAGAAAAATTTGAGCTATGTGAAGAGAGAAATTCTGAGGAGTTTAACGTTTCTCAGAGCCCCATTCCCGTCTGTCCTTTCCTGCCCTCCCTCTTTTTCTGTCTTCTCTGCTCTAGTCATCCCCACACAGGTCAAGATTCTGTACCAAAGAAAAAGATTGTTATGGCCTCTTTTAAGATACAGCCCAGAGGAGAAGCGACCCAGGCTAGCTATAATCCTGGCTGAAAACTTTTGACATGGGGTTTCCCAAGTCACTTCAGGACCCTGGGTTTTGCTAAGGAATTTCACATCACCCCACTGACCCACAAAATGGGAGTTTTTGACTTTTATTAAAATTTTCCATTTGTCAGGATATCTTCCTCTTACTGATTAGCTCTCAAAACAGGGAAAGGCATCAGCTTCAGTCTGCATAAAAAGCTTGGCCTTTTGGCCTCTTGGCCTTTTGGATTTTACAGGGTATCTGCTTAAGCCACATCAATGACAGGGCTAAGCTTTATGTCTCTGAGGTATAAATTTTCTACTTCTGTTCTAAGAAGAGGCATGCCTTTAGGGGTGCACATATCAAATTATGGTTGGTCAGTGCTGTGGACAAAGTAATCTTGATCAACAGCATAAGTTTAAAACCTGTAAACGAGGGAGTTGGAGTGGATGTGATCAAGATGCGTAGTATAAATGTCTGAAAATTTAAAATATTTTTCATGGTCCCATATTGATTGATAAATTAATACTGTCATAAACTCAAAATATTAAATTACCCCAAATGTTCCACTTAGTTCATAAGTATAACCAGGGTTTGGCCATGTTGTGGGGGAGCAGAGGGAGGGGTCCAAAGCCCCCACGTCTATCTCCAGGGCACTGACTGAGGAGAGACTGGGACAAGAGATAAGCATTGTGAAGCAGCTAGGTCTAAGTGTGCCTTCCTTGAGCCTTGCATGAGCACAGATTCTGCAATATGATCGCAAGAAATTCTGCTTGCTTGACAGGATGAGCTGGTACTCAGGAGCCTGCTCCAGAGCCAGGTGCTGCCAGTCCTCACAGGTAGCATGGTTTGTCCAGGAAAGTCTTCCACGTTCCTGGAATCCAGCCTGACTGAAGAGCTACGATATCTTATCTATGTGGCAGCTTTTAAATGAATAAATTAGATAAGTTTTGATAGTTATTCTTTGAGTAATTAATGCCTCAAAAAAGACAGACACAAAAGGAAGGCAGAGATGCTGGGCTTCTGGCCTGCCTGTAGTTGCCTTGTGGCCCAAATGAGAAGTTGGAATATTTTAGCAAAAATAGTTTCTACATGTCTGTTATACTTAAGAAACAAAGCACCAAAACAAACAAAACTCACACTTCAACTCTGGCCAGCATCCAAAATAAAGAGACAGAAAAGAAGAAAAAGAAATAGCTACACTTTTCTGAGCCAGGACTTAGGAAGACAGACAGACAGACAGACAGACGTTGCCTCATGTCCTCGTGTAGGACTGCACCATGGGTGGGAATGCTGAGAAGAAAAAGTACATCATCTTGTTCAGGGGAAATTATTCCAGTTATTTCTCTAGCATGGCTGAGGGTCAGCCTTCCTTCCTAGGGGTGGTCCTGCCTTCCTGAAGGGGAGCCCCTTGAGTAGGTCATAGACTGAGCCACCTGGATCAACTCTTAAGGGATGAGATCATTTCTATTATAATTAAGACCCAGATCCTAACAAATTAGTTGTATTTGTCAAGAACCAGAAATGTTTCTAAAACTGTTTAAGTGTGTGGTGTGGTGTGGTGTGTGTGTGTGTGTGTGTGTGTGTGTGTGCATGTGTACGTGTCGGGGGGCTGTGTGTGTGTGAGCGTGTGTGTGATTACAGCAGCCATGAGGTTTTCAGAAAACAGCTCTTCATAGCGCACCCTCCAAGCCTCCAATCCTCCAGCTCTTAACAATGTTTTGCCTCTTCTTCCTCCTCTATGTTCCCTGGGCCTTGGGGGGGATAACAGAGACATCTCGCTCAGGGCTGAGAACTCAGCACTCACACATTCTCTGCACATTGGCCAGCTGTGGCTCTCTCAAGCACCCTCTCCCATGTGACTGACCTTCAAATTCAAACAGCCTGGCTCTTCCCTCTTCTGCTTCTCTTCTGGGCAGCTACTGAGGCTTACAGCAAGACTTCCTGGGATTTCTTATTAATTAATTAATTTATTTAATTAATTTATTTATTTGGTCGTTTTGAGACAGGGTCTTCCTGTAGCTCTGGCTGTCCTGGAACTCACTCTGTAGACCTTGAACTCACAGAGATCCACCTGCCTCTGCCTCCCAAGTGCTAGGATTAAAGGCTTGTGCCACTCCGCCCAGCTTCTAAACTCTAGTAAAATCGTATTTGAGCTCCCAGTTGCCTGATCTTAAATTCTTTTATTAATACGAACCCCCAAGAAGGAACCTCGATTTCCATGCCATCACAAGAATGTCCTATTTGGATTGCAGCGCCTCTCTACAGTACTGAAAACCTGGTCACAAGGCTTTGGCTGCGGAGCTATCAGGCCCTAGGAGAATGTACTGCTGATTTTTTGCTAAGTGGATACATAGCCAAACTGCCTCCTAAACATTTATGTTCAGGCCTGCAGACAAGGCTGTTCTCAGCCTGGGTCAGAAGGGTTTCTTTCTGCAGAGGGCAGCAGTTAATGCTCTGTGAATGCTAGCTAGCAGGGTGGGAGCTTCCAGCTCAATTCCAGCTTGATTTTTCTGTGGCCTGTATCCAAAGTGTGAGAAGTCTTCATTATCTTCCTGGTCTTCGGAATCTTACCATCTGGTTCTTTAGTATAACCAAGGGCAATGGCATTAGCCTGTATTGTTTGGGGAGCATCTAGGTGCTCTCTGCCCAACAGCACATAGGGAGGTATACCACACGTAGCACTGAGACTTTCATTTAAAAATCCATAGCATCATGGAGCAGTATTATCAGGCCATACAGGGTACCTGCATTCAAACTCCTTTAAAAAATATGGTTTGGTTTATATAGTAGTGTGTCCCCATATCGTTTTTCCATATATTCTTGGTTTTGGTTGAAACCATTTTATCATCCTCCACAGCACCCCATTTAAACGCCTCTGCCCCATACTGTTCCGATCACTACTTTCATTTCATTTGTTGTCCTCTCTCCCAACCTCTGCCTCCATCATGGATCCTCTCTTTTTGGCCTTTGCAAGAACTTAATCCCAACTCAAACACATAAATCTAAAAACATCAAAGTTAGGGTCTGCGCATGAGAGAGAACATAGTGTTTTGTCCTCCTCTGGTCAGGGTTACCTCACCCAACACAGTGGATTCTGGTTCCATCCACTTTCCTACACATTTCATTTTTATGTGGTGCAGAACAGAATTCCAGTGAGTATATGTGCCACACTTTCATTATCCATCCATCACTTGATGGACATGTAGGCTGATTCCATTTCTTAGCTACTGTGACTAGAATAACCATGTAGATAAATGCACAGGTATCTCCACCATAGAGTCCTTTGGGTAAATACACGGATTTGGTATAGCTGGGTCATAGGGTAATTCTATAAAATGGCAATTTTTATTTATTGCATTTGTGTGTGCACCTGCACCTTGGGGCATGTGTGGAGGTTGGAGGACAACTTGTGGAGGTTGCTGCTCTTCTGATACCACGTGAGTCTCAGGGATTAAACTCAGGTCATGATGCTGGAGTCCAGCTCTAGCAGGTTCAGGTCCTGAAGTGGGTGGTTGCAAAGGCGGCAAAGAAATCAATCAAACAAGACACAAGAATCTCTTTCTTTTTGTGATCTGAGGATTACAGAGAGCATCTATCTTTTCTGTTCCTGTGCAGAGAGCCTTTCCAGTTTGCCACTCTGCCGATTTTCACTCTTTCTGTTCTTTACTTTCTTCTGCGCAGAGGGCTTTTCGAGGTTGCAGCTATGCTTCCTCTTTCTTCTCTCTTTCTCTTTCTTCTCTGCCACTCAGATCCTGACTTTTATTTTTATATACCCTAAGACTAATACAGGTTATACAAGCCTAAGCTAATAATGAAAAAAAACGGCCCAATTTCCCTGTAAATATTTTTCAGAAAATTCACACCTACAATCATTCTTAACATCAAAAACAGTAAAACAATCAATAATGATACAACCATTTAGTTGAGACATCAAAAACGTAAAACAATAATGGTACAGCCACTAGGCTAAGCAATTTCGCAATATTTCAGCAAAGCGAAGTCAATATTAACTTTTAACTCTGAGGACTTCATTCTTTATGCCTTGTGGTTACATAGGTGCTAGATAGTGTAAAAAGTGAGCTTTAATGCTTTAACAATAGAGAACTTTTTCTTACTTTAGTTCCTTGTTTGCTCAACCTGTAAGCCATTTCATAGCTGATGTGGTTTTGATTCATATCTTGTTTTTATTCTGGTCATTGTTTTCCTTGGTTTCTGTTTTCCTCAGTTTCTCTCTTATATACCACCTCCTGCTGAGGTGATTTTCTATTTTTTTAATTAATTAATTAATTAATTTATTTATTTATTTATTTATTTATTTATTTATTTATTTATTTATGTGTATGAATGTACTGTCTGCATGTTGGTTTGTGCACCCGTGTCGTGCAATGCCTCAGAAGTCAGAAGAGGGTCTCGGATTCCCCTGGAACTGGAGTTCTCCTTGAATTGGAGTTACAGATGGTTCTCAGCCACCATGTNCAGTAACCTGTAATCCCAGCCATTGGAAGTTGAGACAAGGGGTAGGAAGCCCAAGGCCAGCCTGGGTTACACAGCCAGACTATGTCCCCAAAGAAAGGAGGCAGAAAGAAAGGAACAAAGAAAAAGAAACATACTGACTAAGGAGAAAGATATTAATGTGTTCATGGATGACATGACCATCCTTATAAAGCAAACAAAAATAACTGCAAGTGAGAAGCAATGAAAGGAAGTTTCTGGATACAAAATTAATAATATCAATGAACAATGGAATTTTTTGGGTCTTTTTGAGACAGGGTCTTCTCCCTGTAGCCCCAGCTGTCCTGGAACTCACATTGTAGACCAGGCTGGCCTTGAACTCACAAAGATCCACCTGCCTCTGCCTCCCAAGTGCTAGGATTAAAGGCGTGCACCACCACGCCCGGCTTCTAATGTAATTTCTTTGCTTTATATTTGTGACATCTTGACTCTAAAAGTTTTGGAGATGTTCTTCTCTGGTGATTTGGGGTTCTAAATGGCCCCAAATTGTATTTCTTTTTGTAGATTTTTAGAAACTTTCTGCTATGATTTCCTAGACTGTCTATGGCTTTACTATTTCATACCTAACTTCTGTTTTATAGATTCTTAGGTCTGGTCACTTCACTGTCTCAGTGTTCTTGGACATTGCAGTTATGGTCATTTTTTTTTGCCTTAATGACATTTGAATGTAACATTCATCAACCTTGTCCTCCAGCCCCAGTAGTCTTTTGTTTGATAGAGTCTACTGGTGACACTTTCCACTTTTTTATATTGGTTCACTGAGTTTTTCATTTGTATCATTTCTTTCTATTTATGTATTTATTTATTTATTTATTTATTTTGAGACAGTGTCTCCCTATAGCCCCAGCTGGCTTGGAACTTTCTATGTAGACCAGGCTGGCCTTGAACTCACAGAGATATGCCTGCCTCTGCCCCAGCCTCCAAAGTGTCTCCTGCCTAATCTTAAAAGTCAGTTTACTTAACCAGTTTGATTTTGATTTTTGTTTTGATTTTTGCCTTTTCCTTCCTCTGCTGTCTTTGTTTAGGCATATTAAGTTCTTGAGTATTTCCATTCTAGGTATAATACAATTATGTATCACATGTACATATAATGTCAGATACAGAGGGTTGAAACAGAAAACAACAATTAGACCCAGATCAAGGTACTATTAACATGGCCCAGAGGCTTCCCTCTCCTCTCTACTCAGCCTCACCTTTATCACTTCTGTGTCACTATCGACATGAAACCATCTTAGCCATGTAAATGCGAGATTCGGCAACAGGAACTGTGACCTAAATTCACCAGAATAAAGAAAGCTACACCATGTTAAAGGTTCTGCTAGCTGCTTGGCTGATTAAGACTTAGTCAATTCAGAGAGTTGGAATGTTTCAGAACAAGAGGCAAATTTATCCTGAGCTATCATTAACCTTTTTTTTTTCTTTTTGAGACAAGGTCTCCCTATAGCCCCCATTTGCCTAGAACTCACTCTGTAGACCAGGCTGGCCTTGAACTCACAGAGATCCACCTATCTCTACCTCTGCTAGGATTAAAGGCATGTGCCACCATGCCCAGCTTAAAGGCAGTCCTTAGCCACCATGTGGATGCTGGGAATTGAATCCAGGTCCTCTGCAAGAGCAGTCAGCACTCTTAACTGCTGAGCCATCTCTCCAGCCCCTCATTAACCTTCTTAACAGCCATTCATTGACCACTTCTGAATATGGCAGGGAAAATCCTTGGAATGTACTAACTTCTCTAGCTTCCAACAATTGCCTAAGAATGTTATCAGGTAGCATCCAAGACCTATAGCAGAGGTTTCTCCATATGGCTTTGCTTTGGTACATTGGATGCTCCCACTAGTATACTTGGAAATGCCTTGATTTATGGCTATTGCTTTTCCTTTGTAAACCTACATGTTCATGTAACTGCCTCCATATTTGAATGTTTTATTTGTGTCATCCTGAATCCATTTTCCCAGACTCCTATTTGATCACTCCTATTTGGGTCAGAATAAGCTATATCTTATTCCCTTTCAGATGAGAGTTGAGTTTTGCCTTGAAAGCAGAATTCTATAATATGAATGACACGGTTGCTTATGTACCCATATACTGAACATCCATAAAGCATATATAACATTCTCAAGCCACATTTTTGTTTAAACATCTATATTTCTTCTGTCTAAATCCCTATAGTGTAATAAATGAGATATATGTTCAACATTATAAGAAGTTTGTCATCTATTTCCAAAGTAACTTGGTGCTTTATGCTCATAATCACCATTCGAACACTCTAGTGGCTCCATATTCTTCCTAATGTTGTGATGGGCTTTGGGGTTCAGCCATTCTAATGAGTGTGCAAGTAGACCATGATGAGCGTGTTTTCCCTGGTGACATATGATGCCTAAGCACATTCTCTCTTGTGTGCTTTTGACAATTCATGTCTCCTTGGGTGAGGTCCGTTAAATTTTTGTGTATGGAAGAGGCAGCTAGTTTGTTTTCTTACCATTGCATTTTGAGACATTGTACATTCTACTTACATGTAATTTATCAGGTTTTCCAACATTATCTCCCACTTTATGGCTGCATTTTCATTCTCTGATTAGCATCTTCTACAGAACAGACCCCTTTAGTTTCACAGAGTAGAGCTGTGGCCAGCCGTCCTTGGTCTCTTATTTTACAACTATTTTGGTTGCTGTGTTCCCTTCTCCTTTACAAAAAGAAAGTTAGCATTGAGATCCAGGAATGCCAGTTCGCACTTGCGATTGCAGCAGCTGAGAGGCTGAAGCAGGAGGATTGCCATGAGTTTAAGGGGAGGCTTGGGTTATATAGTGAGTTTCAGGCTATCCCAGGCTAGACTGAAACCCAGTCTCAAAAACAAAACAAACCCAATAACAAAAAACATTAGAATTGGTTTATTATTTAGGGTCGTATAACAGAACACCTCAGACCACGTAATTCACAAGTAACAGGCACTTAGTTTTTATAGCTCTGGGGGTGGGGGGTCTAAGATCAAAGCGACAAGTAGATTCAGGTGGCTCCCTTCAAATTCTTTTAGTTTTCTTTCAATCAAAAATGCATTTTGAAGCCGGCGTGGTGGCACACGCCTTTAATCCTAGCACTTGGGAGGCAGAGGCAGGAGGATCTTTGTGAGTTCAAGGCCAGCCTGGTCTACAGAGCGAGTTCCAGGACAGCTGGGGCTACAAGGAGACCCTGTCTCGAAAAGACTAAAAAAAAAAAACAAAAAAAAAAA